>JANAVB010017844.1:0-49084 GCA_029216955.1 Iris pallida
TATATATATATATATATATATATACGTATATAAATATAATTTGAGTGTGCGTTATGCATACATATATAATAAACCTTCCAAATAATAATACCATTTTTTTCTGCACCCCATTTAAGCCTGGCCCAAAGTAGAAGGCAGCCCACATCCCTAATAGCCGAGCGGATCAAGGTCGGGTCGGGGACTCAAACCCGATAAATGAACCACTATTTCAAACCCAATGACCAAAGGCCTGACTACTGTGCATCTTTTTCCTCTTCTCTCATTCGCTCGTGCACGAGAAGTTCGAATGACCATACTGGTCCTCTATAGCACGCAGGCACGCGACAACCCATCCTCTGCTCCTCTCTCCTCCTCTATATATAATCTTCTCCACCACCTTACCCTAATTCGAAGTAGTCGCCACCTTTCTAAACCTCAACTCACTGCCCCGTCCAATGTCTCATGCGTCTTCCGACGAGCCCGCCATGTGGCAGTCATACAAAGCCTAGGCCACCATCCGATGAGTCCCCAACCAGCCCAGGCGCACACCATACGGCCCGCTCATACGATGGTAGTGCACCGTACGGCCCGTTCATACGATGACAATACACGGTGTGTGCCCTCCCGTATGCACAATGAGGGCAATGCTCTGATCATGCACACTGTGGTGCCCTATGCATGTTTTCCTCAGCCGTAGGCAATTTTAATGTTTTTCTCAAATCTCGTCGTGACGTGCGTTTTCAAAGTCAGATTTTACGTTTGAGGGCAGCGAGTTCGCATGCATTTTTTGGACAATTCGACCATTGATCATTGATTCTATTCTTCCATCTCAAGCTCAGTATATATCCTTTCGCTCACCTATAATCTAAACTATTAATTTGATCGTTTGATAGATCAAAATCGACCACCAAGTTGACCATTTAAATTGTATTATTTTAAACAGTTTCATGGGGCCAACTTCACAAAGTCGTTTCTCTCTCTTCGAAGCTTCAGTCGAAGAACAACCAACTCCGCTGCACAGCAGGTATAACCACCTTCGTGCCATAAAATTTTTAGCTTCATAGGATGTCATTTGGTTGAAATCTATGTCAAAGTTAGCCTCTCAAAACAGTAATTTCCAACTTATAACTTTGCAATTTTGAACTTGGGACTCTGAATTCCAATTCTGACACCATTAATTGAAATTTGCTGAGTTTTAAGCAACATGGCTTCGACACGCATTTTCATGCAAACCAAATCCCAATGCCCTAGTCAACGAGTCATTTTGAGATCGGCTCATCGTAATTCAATTATGGATATACCTTTGAGTTTGTATCGTCATTATGGACTCGTGGACATATAATTTGATAGGTTTAGAGGGTTTTATCCTAGCATGTTTTTCGATGCAAAGCGGGTCCAACTATGGATATTATTTTGACCCAAAATTACTATATTGCCCATGTGTCCAAATTGGACTTGTGGGTAGGCAATCCTGGCTAATTGGACCATTTTTGATATGTTGGTGATGTTTATTTCATCATCTGATGACGTTTATAGATTTTTCTTTACGTGTCACCATTAATTATAATTAATTCATATTTATATTTGCATCCCAAAATTTGTGCGTCGAAACTGAGATCAGTCAATTTCAGTACTCTGACATTTGTAAAATTAACTAGTTGACCATGTGGATTGCCCTGATAAGATTGTTAACCATGCAATTGATCATCTTGTCTCGATTTATGTGTCATGGGTTTCATTTTACGAATAATGAGGTGCAAACTTGATATTATAATAACCTACAACTTGTAATTCATATTATCAACAATATTAATTATAAAGAATAGTGTGACCTAGTTCTAGGTGATATAATTCACAAGTGTCTTAGATAACCTAAGGTTATATGTGACTAGAACAACCCAAGTTCTCTAGGTGGGAGTTATGAGTTATACATGTACTTTAGTGTGTGATACATATTTGTTTATGATTTTGTTTGATAGATATTTACTTCAAGTATGGTTCATTGGCTCATGGATAGTAGGATAGACTTTGGTACTGCAGTCTCAGCACAGTTTGGACAAACTCCAGACAAGTATACATTGCCACTTGATTTATAATATTTATATGCTTATATTCTTATCAGTCGATCATACTGGATATATTGTAACCGCTTTACCTGTTCATCATTAGTACACTATCATGATTATACCAGCTGACACATAGACATGATTAACGGATTCACTCTATATGGCATATAGCTGACTCGTTTATGATCTTTGGACATTTACTTGATAATTACATCCTATGTACATGTTTGACCGGATTTGCGGACTTATCATTTATTATAGTTGGGCTGGACGTGTCGTTGACGCGATGCGGACAGTATCATTGGGCATGGGGGTAGTCACTAGGCGTATGAGCTACTTTCCCACATTATTATTGTTGCCTCTTACAAGAGCCTCGGATATTCATAGTTACCACAGTTCCTCACCGGAACTGCAGATTTTTCATAGTTAGGAGTTTCCATACTAGAGTTCCGGATTATACCCTGATAGCTCATGCGAACGATTGGCGTCCTCAAGTGCATTCCACACAGATTAGAGAGTCTGCTTAGTAGTAGAGTTACTGGATCACCTGTGTAATATCCTGATCACTTCTCTATTACCTTGTATGTCTATTTCCTAGATCAAATGTTACTTCCTATACATGATATTTACTGTACTTCATAGCTGCATGTATATTATGTATCTTTCTACGTCCCCTGAGGATCTAGTTTCCTTCCAGGTTGGCTGAGTAGGTTTTGTAGAGCTCCTTGTTGGATTATTGATGGTATTCATTTTTATTACAAGTATTCACTCTTTTAGAGTTATATGTTTCATTTACTGTTATTTGTATTATGCTTAGTAGCCTAGTATTTATAGACTCATTTTATACTTTTTGTGTCTATTCAAGCAAGTATGATTATTGGGCTGCAGACTAGTATTCATATTTCCCTTTATTATGTTTCTGTTATATAGATTGAGATATAGATTTGAGGTAGTGATAGTTACACCATTTCGAACAGCTTATACGTATTCTAGTTGGACTAGAGTCTGGTTGAATACCTAGCTGGCCAATGCCATGTGGCTCGGTCCTGTATATTTTGGGACTGGGGCGTGGCAAGAAGTCGGCTTGCCTTTGAATCAAAGCTCGTGTATAAGAATTCGGCGAGCATTCAAATCAAATCTCATGGTCTAACTATTTATTATAATAGTATATTAAAGTCGGAGAGAGTTTCCAGGGCTGGAGTGCCTCACGAAGGATACCAGGATACATCAGGTGTCGATATTCTTGCTTCTTATTTCTAGCAATACATTTTAAATTGCTTGTTAGCATTAATTTTGGTTATTGATTATCAGTTAAACCCTATTTACTCCCCCTCTAGGGTGCTTCCACATCAATGAATCTAAATTCTTTAAGTCAAAATCAGAAGTATCACCATTTTTCAAAGCAAGATGAAGATTCACTAGTGTAACTCGAGATCACTAAAATTATTGTCCCTATTAGGATCACCATCACTCAAGTTCATCATTAAAACTCGAATTTTAAAACTAAACACTCGAGTTCATACTTGGAGATCGTTCAACGGAAGTTGTATTATCATTCCAGTGAGTAGTTGTTTTCTTAGTTAAAAATCAAGCTAATTCCACATTGTTTCCAACTTCAAATTCCTAAGTAGATTTTAAATTCTAGACAGAAGAAGAGGGAGTGAAGAGAAGAGACCGAAGAAAAATTAGAAGTTGATTCTATTATAAATAAAAGAAAGAAGAGTGAGAGAATTAAAATCAAGAATTTTTAAAATAATTATCATTGGCCATCAATTCGTCTATGGAATCGAAAGGAAAGAATTTATTCTCTGGAATCAGAAGAGACAAGCTTTCACGACTGTAAAAGTAATTTTCCAATTTTTTCTTTTATCAATTCTTTTATTATATATTACTTTTATATACTATATACTACTAGTTATTAAAATTATTTGGGGCCCCTTCCACCTTGGTGCCCCAGACCTATGTCATGTTTGCCCCTCCTTTGGGCTGTTCCTAGTGCAAAGGAACATATAGACTTGCCGGTTTTCTTTGATCCTACCAATGGTTTCTTTGATCTTTCATACAATTTTCCATAGCTTTTTAGGTTGTTGGCAAATCTCTAATAATATAAGGGGGCTTGGAAACGGCTCAAAATTGAGCCGTCCAAGCCATTTGTAAATACTCCATTAATTATTAAAAAACTAATATTTAATTTCCTAATATTATTTACTTATAACTAAATAATTCTAATTCAAGTGGTTAAGGTGGGAGACATTTTTTATTATTGTTTGAGTTCAATTCCGTCTTTATAATAATATATATAATAAAATTCAATAATTTTTTTACGCACGTGCAATGCATGCACACGTTACTACTCAACTATAACAACTCCTCAATCCATTGAGTTTGTAAACAAGACAAGCCTTGAATTGTATGAGGTTTTTCTTCTTCATTTTTAAGGCCAGTCTCTCTGTGTTTTAGGCTGCTACTACTACCAGCACTAGGTTTCCTCCAACCTGGTGCTTGGACTGAAATTCGAAGTCACACTCATTCCTCCACCCCCTTACGAGTGTTACCACCTTTGGAGGTGAATTTCTAATATATATATATAGATATATATATATATATATATAATATATATATATTATATTTTTTTTTTTTTTTTTTTTTTAACCATATACCTTATATATATATATAATATATATATATATATAGATATATATAATATATAATATTTTATATATATATAGATATATAAAAAAAATATATAATTATATATATATATAGATATAATATATTAATATATATAGATATGTATATATATAAAATATATATATATATATATATATATATATATATATATGTATATTTTTTTTTTTTATATATATATATAGATATATATATGTAGTATATGTATATATATGTATATATATGTATATATATGTATATATTATATATATATGTATATATATATATATATGTATATGTATATATATATATAGTATATGTATATATATAATATATATATATATATATATATATATATATATATATATATATATATATATATATATAGAAAATTCTTCAATACATCTCATGGAAAAATTTGTATCGATACATCCCAAATCTGAACCATTGGATATTCATCCAATGGTTCGGATTAAAAACTTTTCTTAGACATTTAACTAATGAACTTTGGCTCAAGTGGTTGGCATATATATATATTAACTAATGAACTTTGGCTCAAGTTGTTGGTATGGCATAACACCCCAGTGGGCAATGTTTCGATTCCCAATAGAGGTAAGCATTCGGTTTTTTCAATTTCAACCGAACCAAAATAGTCAAAATCGAATAAACCAAAATTCTAAAACCTGAAATCAAAATTGAAATGAAATAACCCAAAATTGCATCCAAAATCGAACCGAATAATCTGCTCAGGTTTTTGGTTGGAATATTTCTATTGTATATTGAGTCTGGTCCAAAATTTGGATCATGATTAAATAATATTAAAAATTATATTTTTATACACACATTTGTTGTCTTTCAAAGTTGCGCCCAAAGTTAGAGTAGTTGTTAAATTATCCAAGTTGGAATTCGGACATATACATAGAATTGTTGTTTAAAAATATACACATTTTTAATCACAAAATATGCATAAAATTGAGAATATTACATAATTGCATAAGCCTTATTTGATTTTCAGTTTTGGACCGAAACTGAAAACAAAATAGAATATTTATTTTAATATTTTCAAAAAAGAAATCAAACCGAATCTCTTATTCGGATTGGTTAGATTCGGTTCTCAATCCAAATCCAAATAATGCTCACCCCAAATTCCCACTAGAGGCGATCATAAAAATTTACGTTCTTCGAATATATATATATATATATATATATATATATATATATATATATATATATATATATATATATATATATATATATATATTGAAAGAAGGATAATTGTGGCGAACGCTCCAACTGGGAATCGATCTCCTGACCACTCAGGCCGCATGCATCGCTCCTAACTACTAGGCTAGAGGTCATTTGCATATATATATATATATATATATATATATATATATATATATATATATATATATAATATATATATATGCAAATGACCCCTAGCCTAGTAGTTAAGAGCGATGCATGCGGCCTGAGTGGTCAGGAGATCGATTCCCAGTGGGAGCGTTCTCCATATATATATATATATATATATATATATACATATATATATATATATATATATATATATATATATCATTAGCTACAAGTATTTATGTCATGTTTAATAATAATATAAGCCCATTTTTTTTCTGAAGGGACACAAGGACCACGATAAAATAGAACCATGAAACACCTTCAACTAGGGCTCGAACTCCCCACCTCCTGGGTTACAGGCCACCTCATTACCACTAGGCTATAGGCTCTCTCTCTCTCTCTCTCTCTCTATATATATATATATATATATATATATATATATATATGTCAATGACATCTAGCTTCAGTGGCTAGTACTATGGCATAAGACCCGAGTGGACGATGATTTGATTCCCAATAGGGGTGAACATTCAGTTTTTTCAATTTCAACCGAAACAGAATAGTCAAAATCGAGTAAACCAAAATTCTAAAAATTTGAAACCAAAATTGAACCAAAATTACCTGAAAATGAAACCAAAACCGAACCGAATAATCAATTCAGGTTGTTCGGTTGGAATATTCTATTGTTTTATGCATTTGGGTCAAAATTTAGGATCATGAATAAATTATATTAAAAATTATAATTTTTATACACACATTTGTTGTCTTCCAGGGTTGCGCCAAAAGTTAGGGTAGTTGTTAAATTATCAAAGTTGGACTTCGAAACATATACATAGAATTATTGTTTCCAGATATACACATTTTTAATAACAAAATATGCCTAAAATTGAGGATATGTACATAATTGCATAAGTCTTATTTGATTTTCGTTTTGGACCGAAATTGAAACCAAAATTGAAGTCGAATATTTATTTTAATATTTTCAAAAAAGAAAAAAAAACCGAATATCTTATTCGGTTCGGTTAAATTCAGTTTTCGATCCAAACCAAATAATGCTCACCCATAATTATTTAATGGGAGCGATCATAAAAATTTTATGTTCTTCGAGAATATATATAAGAAAAGAAATAATGTAAAGAGAGGTGAGGGGGTGAGAGAGGGTGGGAAAACAGTGAGAGGGAAAAAGAAATTTTTTAGAGGAAGAGAGAGAAATAAGGGGGAGAGTGGACTCACTAGGATTGGAGACTGCATGACGGCGGTCGCGGGCCATGGCGCACCCCGGCGTCGGTTTCGGTGGCGATCACGACAGTAAAGTACTGCAGCAGCGGTGTTGGTTGCTAACGGCAAAGTCGATGATGGGTCCGTCGGCTCCAGCAGCGCACGGTCTAGATCTGGCCACGGCGGGAGGAAAGCGGTGGAGGATTCAACGATGGGCGAAAGACGAGGCGAAGCTCCGATATACAAGTAATGTTACCAGATCTGGACGTGGTAGGTTGGTGGTGCAGCTGCGACCACAGGGAGGTGAGTCGTGGTGGAGGTGGTGTGTGTGTTTTCGTTTATTTATGGGGGTGGTGGTTATGGCTCCATGGTGGTCGGAGCTAACAGTGGATGGCCGAGTTGGCGACAGTGGGATGATGATAATTGGTTCGGTCGGAAGGAATAGAATTTTATGAGTGGCGACAATTGGTGGTGTCGGTGAGTGACAGAGGAGGTATGGAGGACCGTCGGAGGAGGTTTTGACGTGGAGGCTTGTCGGAGTCGAGGGTACGAGCAGAATTAGGTGGCAGTGGGAATAAGCAATGGTCTGTGGCCATAAGGATGGGGTTACAGTGGCTGTTGGAGTCGGGTAGTTGTCGAATAGGGGGAGCGGTCTACCGGGGTAGAGCAGAGGGTTGCGAACAGGGAGGAGGCAGTGGCAGCTCCAATAAAAGTTAGGGTTAGCGCTAGGGTTTGGGTGGTGTCGGGGTATCCAACACAGGAATTTGGTGTATTTATTGTGTTCGGTGTGTCCGACACAGGATGGAAATTTTTGTCCACGTAACTAATACCATATAGTAGAACGGCACCCGGGGTCAGACCCGAGGCTGTCACGACTGACACGAGGAAGGTGGATACCGACACGGTGCACGAACACTTTGGTTGAGAGAAATTTGGTTTATGGAATTTCTTAGGAAAAGAGCAAAGGGGCTCTCCTCATGTAGGAGGTGGAGATTCCTAGTTAGATAAAGATTAAGAAATTCAAACCCCACTAGATAATTCAGATATTTAATTTAAGTCAATTTAAAACCAATTCAATAAATCCAAATCCAAATTTAAACTAGATAAATCTTATCTTTAATTTAACATATTTAAAACTATTTTAACTGAATCGAATCACAATTTAAATCACCATAATTATTTAAACATTAATAGCAATAATTTTAAACTATCATTTATAAAAATAATTCCAATAGATTTTGAAAATCCAATTTATACATGAATTTATATTCAAGTACATCGCATGCAAGTAATACATATTATTCACAAAAGAAAATATTATTTAAATTAATATCTAAACTTGTAATACAATAAAAATAGTATTTACATATACTAATAAAAATAAAGTTTTTGCAATCCTTGTGCGATGTATTTTATAATTTTAAGTAAATAAAAATATTTACCTTATATTATTTTGAAAAATATACTTATTTCATATATGAAGAAAATCTATAATAAAACTTTTGTATTAAAAAATATACTTCGCATATGTGTATTTGCACTCGTACAATAACAAATATAAAATAAATATCAAAAGTAAAAAAAACTATAGCAAAATTTTAGGGGGTTTATATTCTATCCAACTTGCAAGAATTTTTTCCTCGAAATTTAGGAATAACTAGGATAGGTAGACTTGATGAGATACAGGAGCTTTCCGATATAAAACACAATCGATATTTAAGCAAGGAGTCAAAAAGGGAATTAAATGATAAACAGATATTTTTAGATAACCAAAAATAAATCAATGGATATAATTTAAAAATATAATCACGTGTATGACAACCCTTCAATCGTCTAAATATGATCTACCCTAATATCAATAAATGTAACCTCAAAATTGGAAATAACCTTCTAAATCTCAAATTGGATCAATAACTAAGATTTAAAATCTAAATTCCTGCTCAGTCTCATCTAAGTACTTGAAATTATTTGATTTACAAAGTCGTCAATATTTTTCGCTACTCAATTCTTCACCTAACTTTTTATTTCTTCTAAAATTTTATATTCCATAAATTTTAAAATATTAAAAACTCTTCCAAAAATTGGAATCCAATAAATCTCCAATCAATTTTAGTCGAAAGAAAAAAATCAAACTCAGTTTTAACATGAAATTCATCTCTCTAGAAATTTAATTCTTAAGGCATCAAGAATATAAAAATTTCCACCTTCTATAATTGATTAACCTCGAACTAATATCATTAAAATTATCACATGTAGGTTGCATTAATATTTTATCCCAAATTCATATATGACCCAATCTTGTATACGTCATATGATCACAAGACATCATATCCAACTATACCACTAATATTTATAATAGGGTGTTCTAATCTAGCTCCGTATAACTGAAGGGTGTCATGATTCGTTCTTATCTTTGCACAAGGGAAATGTGTTAAGGAGAAGAATTCATAAATCACGGAGGAGATTAATAGATCCTCAATAAGGGAAGTAATTAAATTAGAAGGAAAAATATATATATAGTTAGGTTCGAAGATCGTGGTATGGGTTGGGTGAAGTATAGGGGTTGTTAGATGAAGCACAAAATAAAAAATATAATGGGCTAAGAAAAATAAAGTAAAAATTATTAGAGGCGCATGGGGCATGGTTTCTTGAGAGAAGATTGTACGCTAGTCGTCAAGGTTGGGGGTACGATTCTAATCATTCTCAAGTTTCAAATGATTAGAAGGTCTTGGTGGTAAATCTAGGGTCAAAGGAGGACGAGTAACTCAAGACGAGGATATAGTCACATGGCTTGGTCGATGGCTAGCTACACTTGTATATATACAACTATCTTAGGGTGGCAGAGAAACTAAGGGAATACTTTGTGTCTATCTATCAAGTATGAGCATTTGTCTTTCTGAAATAGGTGAAGACGTAAATAACAAAGAGTTCAAGGACGATGTGACAGAATACGAATACGGGGTTCAAAGGCGATAGAATAGTTCAAGGATAGTTGTCAATGCACTTGCAGATGAGATCCTAGAGGGCAAGTATATTTGTCTAATAAGCTAAGTCAACTATATCTCAATCCATGTAGAATAGTCATATGAAGTGCGAACCAAGTGTATTAGGTTCGATCATACCATAATACACCGATTCTAATTAGACAATATGTTAGTGGGTGTACCACATAAAACATATGTCCTAAACAAGCTCGATAAATGGATAAGCTTGCAAAACTAGGCTATAATAGCAGCATTAGTCAAGATAGTCCAAAATATAAGTATGCGAGATAATGATGAAAGAAGTATAAATAGTTCGTGCTCCTTAAGAATCTAAGTCTTGTCCGGTGTTTGTGCTTATACAGTCGTCCTAATATTTTCTTGTCTTAAAGCTTTTGTCGACTAGATGGGTTAGGGACCTCTAGATAAACCTATTAGTGACATTCAATTATATCTCATTAATGGGTCATAAGGATAAAAGGAATGCTAGGTTGTAAGGCATTCTATCCAACATACAAGAGTTCAACTACTAATGTAATTGAACAATAGAACTTATATATCTAGTAGGAGTCATCTTACTAACCTTTATCAAGCACGAAAGAAAAGATAAGAGTTACAGTAGAAAGGGATCAAGCAGGATGCAATTTGAAGCAATCAAACGAGAGTTTGAAAATGAAATCAAGGAAGGAGATGTGGATGAGATCCTAGACTCTAATCCTATATGTAGGTTTGCTTGGTATAGTCATGTAACCAAACAATTTATTCGTTGACCTGTATGGGCCACCACAAAACATGTAACATCCCAGTCCCAAAATACGTAGGACTAAGCACGTAAACATGCCAGCCGTATAATAAATGTACGTAAGTTTTAAATGTAGTATAATCATCTCTAACTAATCTCATCCACGAAATAAAGAATAAGTTTTTTATATAATCAAATATGAAATATTATTTTATATGTTGCTGGATGGAAACAAATCCACTACCAACATGAAACTAGAGATAAAGAAAAAACAAAATAAATAATACAAGTAGTAAGCGTGATCCAAGAGCAAGTCATCTTCGGTAGAGAGTGAAAATCATGACCTTGGCTGGAATTCATGCAAAAAGTCAAGAAAACACATACACCTAGAAAGATCACCAGGTCCTCAAAGGGATGTAACATGATACATATAAACATCCCACACAAATTGAATATAAAATATGTCACAAAGTCACAAGTAAAGTAAAATAGTCCAAATCATAACAGGCCCAGTATCCCATCAATGTAATGGTGGATTACCCCTATAACCAAACAAAGACAAGGGGCACACTATTCTGTAATATGATACTGTCCCATGATATGGTTGGAACGAAGTATGACAAGAGATACTAAGGCCAACTAACCATTATACTGTGTACATGCAGTTAAGAACAGACCTTCAACGTATGGGCACTTCTTGCTATAATGGGATCGACATAGTCTCCACTTGGGACACCAGGGGCTAAGCGCATAACATTCTACAAACAACAATGGCAAACCTGAGTGGGTTATCTCACACCGTACCTCCAACGGAGCTTTTAGGTTACAAAAAGAAAAATTATAATAGTGGCCCATACATTAAGAACTGTCCCCTATCCTATTTACCTAAGTCGTATCCACGAGCATGTACCTTTACTAACTGCCAAGTCTCCTAACATGCCTCTATTAGCAGTTAGACCTAACACATGCGCACAGGTGATCAGCCAACACGGAAGTACCTCTATATGCTACTCATAACTCGCTCATATCTCGTGGCACAGTCGTGACAAAGCTTATAAAAAAATGTACTAACATACGGTAGTCTCTTAACTCTAGGTCCATATGAATAAATTAAAGACAAGCATATGACTAGCATTTGCATCATGTATAACTGAAAGCACACTAAGTAAATAATGAATAGTAACAAAGATGCAACTCGATGAACTAGAAATAAACAACATGAACTATACAGGCTAGTTGGAAAGGGAAAGGGAAGCATGTCAAGGAGGTATTGGTAGGAGCTATATACTGGGTCTTGTGGAAAAATAGAAGCATGACGCACAACGAAGGGAGAAGCTTTAAATCTTTAAAGCTAATCGGTGAAGTACAACGGCATATTAGCAAAGCTCTAGTTCGTTGTCGTCATCTCACGGACAGGGTTCCTACATATATTTTGTCTTATCAAAATATAGGCCTCTTAGTGCCTATATAATTGTACTTTGTTGAAGGTATTAATAAAGCTGGAGTTTCAATTTTATATATATGTGTGTGTGTGTGTGTGTGTGTGTGTGTGTGTGTGTGTGTGTGTGTGTGTGTGGGAGTCATGCAGACAAGTCTGTGTCATGGCCCAGTCTATTTCAATGTCTATCCCTATTAAAGCTTATCTTTAACGGATGCAAATCTGTTGGAAGCTGTGTCTTTGAATTTAAAGACATTTGGTTATAATTTTCTTCCTGGATCAGAAACTATAGCAATAATCTATAGAGTTGATTTTAAGGTGTTAAATACCTTAGCCCCAAAGGCTAAACACCTTACAAAGCCAGGACAAACTACTTTAGTAGAAACTAATCTTCTAACAACTAAAGTAGCTACAAATAGAATAATCAAATGGAAAGAAATAAACTTTCCAAATGAATGGACTTTGAATATGGCAGTGCCTCCGAAACCCATAATGGACTCGAAAATTGATCAAATAATTCAGACTCCAGATGGGAATGTGGAAGTAAGATTTACTCCACAAATAAAGGCTAGAATCTCGACATCGAGTTCATGGAGATTTATATCTGAGAAATCAAGCTCAGATAAACAATCAAAAGCAGAATCTTCTAATATGGAAGAAAATCAGGTGAAGAAGATTCAAATAAATGACTCAAATATAGTGCATCCAATATATGCCTCTCAACCATCCAAATCGGATTAAGAACCGACAATATCGAAAGTGAATTTCCCTATTTAATGGATTACAGCCTCTCGCAGTTTATGATAGACAACTACAATCAGGAGTACTATATGAAGAAAATAAGGAATTTCGACAATGGTTTAGCAAAAAGTTCAACGCTAATCAGCGTAAAGAGTATAGAAAAGCTTATAATGAATATCTTCATAATACTCCAAAGGTTCAATGGTTCCGAGAATGGGTCTTGGAAGAATACTGAGTGGAGGCCTAAGACAAATAAATGTCATAGAAGAACAATATAAGGTGTGGACAACCAAAGGAGGACAAAAAATAAAATCTTTATATCCTCCTAATGAGTCTTTAAAGATTTCTGCACCATTTCAAACCAACACTGAAGCCAACTCATTTTACAAACAAATAGAGCATGAGAAAGCTTCAATAAAGAAAATACAAAAAATAAATTTGCAGAATAATTATACAAATACTTACATCCAAATATGGGTAAATAATTGAGCCGAGTAGAAGAAAATATTCAGAAGTAGACTGAAAAGTTCAACGCAATAAAAGGAATAGAACTCCATGAGAGTCCTATCGTTAGACCAAAAATGGAGACAAGTAGAATTCCTATCAGACCTCCAATGGAGGTAACCGACTATAAACTTAGATCTCGTACAGAATTTATGAAAGAAGATCTAAAGGAGTTAGTCGAACAATTTAGAAATTAAAGTGTTAATGTACTCCACAATGAGTATGAAACACATGAATATGAAAGCCTTAAGGAAAAATTCCAAAGTTATGATCCTAAGGTAAAGGCACCCAAATTAAATATGCTTGAGGGAGAATCATCGGTGCAATGCTGCCAAGAGTCAGAATCAGACTCTGAAGAATCTTGTTCTATACAAGATGAAGAGCAAGTAAATCCTATTCAAATAGAATAAATAATTAATTCTTTTTATCCGATTCAGAATGAGGTGAATGGCAAAAGAATTAATACGGTCAAATTTGCTGACAAACCTAATTTGGTTAAATATTACTATAAAAGACCTTCTCCGATGGATGTTCTCTATGAGGAGAATGGTTCTATAATACAGAATCATTATAGTGCCCGAGAAATTTACGAATGGAATATTGATGGTCTTTCTGATAAACAAATACATGATCAAATACATCGAATACTAATGTATTCTAATGTGGCTAAAGCTACTGGCAATAATGATAGGCAAATAGCCCTATTCGTTGCTAGCGGGTTATAGGAATCCTACGAGGATGGTGGGATCATTGCTTAACCAATGAGCAAAGAATGGAAATAATAAATATTACTAAAACATGTCATGGCCCAGTCTATTTCAATGTTTATCCTAATTTAAGCTTATCTTTAACGGATGCAAATCTGTTGGAAGCTGTGTCTTTAAATTTAAAGACATTTGGTTATAATTTTCTTCCTGGATCAGAAACTATAGCAATAATCTATATAGTTCATTTTAAGGTGTTAAATACCTTAGCCCAAAAGCCTAAACACCTTACAAAGCCAGGACAAACTACTTTAGTAGAAACTAATCTTCTAACTACAAAAGTAGCTAAAAATAGAATAATCAAATGGAAAGAAATAAATTTTCCAAATTAATGGACTCTGAATATGGTAGTGCCTCCGAAACCTATAATGGATTCAAAAATTGATTAAATAATTCAGACTCCAGATAGGGATGTGGAAGTATGATTTACTCCACAAATAAAGGCTAGAATCTCGACATCGAGTTCACGGAGAGTGTATGAGATAGCCTTGGGGATGTTGACCAATTGAGGATCGGGGTCCAACGGGTCTATCAGCAAGTGACATGATTATGCAAAGCCTTAGATTGAGTGTCAATGAGTTAGTTGTGATATTAAAGTTTTGAATGAGTTAATTCGAAAGAATGAGAAATGACGCGCATCAGATTAGAATTGCGCTGAATGTGAAAGGGTAGACCAGATAGATTGAATCAAAAAAATGTTAACATGCAACGCAATGGATGACTCAGTCAAGAAATCGATAGGGATCAAATACGAAATGATAATACAGAACTAAATAGAATTTTGTTTTGAATTTGACTAAAAAAAGATAGTACGGCTGGAAGTTAGCCTGCATGGAAATTAATTGAAGATATGGGTATTGACTCTAAGGAACTAATAGGAAATTTTTGATGACTTGAGTTATTATAGAATGATACAATTGAAGGAATATGTTGCTCGATGACTTAAAATAGACATATATGATTTTGAGTTGAACAAATTGATCATATAACTTGTTCAAAATATAGCTATGGATGATCATATATCCAGTTTGGATGATAGCATCGGTTGCACGACTCGAAGTTCATTGCAAAGGAAGATCGTCAGGTTATGTATATCATCGATGGTATTGAGGCATATCAAAGATCGATGTGCGATAACTCAGGGGGTAATCTGATTTGAGGAATGATAATTGTGTCAAATGTTATTATTTGTACTGATTATATAATTTTGGATATTGATGAACACATTGACAGTAAAAAATATTTGGATGACTTGACTAGGTGAACTTGAAGTGTGCGTGAATGAATATTAGTCGGACTATGTGAAAGAAAAATGTTGATGGATTGGATGATCAAGGATTGTTATGACTCGGGGAATTTAAAGTAGGCAACCTTGTAATGTTGCAATGAGATAGATGCATGGATTGAGGACTAATAGGTTTGGAAATTTGCGTAAAGTTATGATATATAAATTATGATTGATGTTATGCGACTTAAGAATTGGAAATCGATATTGCAACTTATGATCGATGGATTATGACTTTTGATTTTGTAGGTGAGGAATGCAAATTTGGATTGATAAGTCTATTGAACGAATTGAGGATTTCGAGTTTGAGAGATATGAGATTTGTGTCAATGGGATGCGTATAATCGAGGGTAATCATGAATGCATTTAACCTAGAAATGGCTTTGCTGAATGACTCGGACCCCTTGGACTAAACGTTGCAAATATGAATAGGAGAAATCTATGCTCGAAGTTTTGAAATCGGAATGATGCGTGCTTGAGTAGAAAACTCGGAACTATCGACCTGGTTTGACCTTAGGAATTGGGAGTGAGTGTGGTATAGAAAAGTATCACTTTGACTTTATCTTTATAAGTTAGCCTAGTAGTTAGGAAAATGTCCATGTACGGAGAGATATAAATTGTGCGATGAGCCCTAGTGAGTTTCCTGGGTATATCATAGAGCTGGAGGTAGCAAGTTATAGAATTGAGACTTGAAAGTTGGACATATGATCTTAGGATGTTTTGAATGATCGACAGGATTAGATTGAATGATGAAGTTGGATATTGATGTTTGGTTGACAAGATGATTCAATTATGTGGTATCATATTCTCTAACATAGAAGAAAGTTGACGATTGAGGATAAACTTGTGTTTTGAAGAAGTCAAGTTATTCTTGAGGATGGAAATAGTCCATATTAGTTTGGTTCGGATTCTCTATCACGAAGCTTGGCTGAAATGCATATGTTTCGGGGATGTCTTAAATATGTGAACGATCCAACTCAAGTGGTATGCTGAATTCAAATGAGACTGAATGTATGATAGTTGAAATAAAATAGAATGAAATTGGTTTTGATCAATTTGGTTCGAGGTAAACATACCGGATTTGCATTGGCTAGACACTTGTAACTTTGGCATTGATATCGTAAGGATGGATAGGAAGAATGATCGTTGATTAAACAAATCTAATTTTATTAGCATAGAGGAAAGTTAGTGATCGAAGATGAATTGGTGTGTCGATGAAATCGAATGTGTTTCGAGGATTGATTGATTGTAAGCAAGTTTACTTGGACGGATATGAATGATAGTATCAGATTGAGATCGTAATTGGATGAGTGTAGTCGAGATATGCATAGTAGAACATTCACATGTCGAATGATTATTTTGAAGGATTGGAAAATTTTGGACGATATTATGTAGACGATGCAAACGATGACGTTGGAGGTAGTAAAATTTGTCAGCGAGAATATAGTATTTATACATACGATTGTGACTGAAGAATTTGATGAAGTCAGGTTTGAAAGATCAATTGCGAGATTAATGTACGGGCTTAGGAGTATTTTGGTTGGATCTGATTTAGGGGTAACACTGGGTTTCAACTAGAAGATGGCCAATGATCGATTTGGTTAGGTTTGGATTTAGAATGAATAAGGAACAACTCTCATGTGCGTTTGCCGTAGAACTAAGTTGCTCGTGTCTATGACGAGTTGTAAGTTACCCCGTGTTTTAATATATAGCAGTGTAAAGCGCATTAATAATAAAGACGAGACATGATGATTATGTTACAAAATAGTTTAATTGTCTAGAATGACTTATATGTTCAATGAAATTGACTAAGACTCAGAGCACGACTCTGATGGATGAAATGTGTAGGAAGTGTGTTTGAGAGATTTTAATGCATGCCAGATGAGTTTGAGTTGAAAAATAAGTAATAAGTAGATGAGTGTGTACTCAGTAAGTTTCGAAGACGAAACTTTTTCTGAGTGGTGTATTATGTGATGCCCCGTCCCGCTCAGTTCAACCAGATGAATCGAATCACAATAGCATTTAGACTTAGCCATGCAACGGCTTATTCGAAGTTTCGTTCGGTCGAGGCAACTCCTCGTTTAGGTGGGTAGCATCAATGAACTTGTCTCAACTTGGTCTTCACACTAATAAATGGAAGTTTTCATTGTACTGAATAGGCCCGATAATAAAAGAGATGAATCCACATACCTAAGGAAATAATTTCATTGTGTCCAATATGTATAACTTGGAAGTGTTAGCTTGTTGCCTAGATATCAACCCATGATGGTTTTCAAAGTGGCACTCGGCCTTTCGACCGCACGTATTGAGTAAGCAAAGTAATTCCACAGACTATCGACTTGATATTTCTAGCAGGCATTCCCCTACAATTCTATTGCTTATCGTAGCAACATGTTCCATAGACTCACAGTTGATCATATAGAAGATGGCACATTTCCACTATATTATGACTAATTCAAGTGATAGGTCCCTACGGTCTCACAGTTTTTTATATAGAGTATGACACGGTCTATGGAAATATAGAATATGTTTTGTTCACCTTAAGTAGGAAGGCTATGCTGTAGCCGTTTCCTAGGTTTCAAAGATGGAAAGTACACACGACCGTGTCTCGCCAAGGCGGTCCCTCGTTTGGGATCCTCCAACGAAGTATGGAAAGTATGGTTTATGAGCACGATTTACAAAGGGTTTGAGTCGTACCACAAATTAGTCCATACGTTTATGTGAGTCTAGATGTTTTCCTAGGTGCCTGGTCATGGACAACTTGTGTACAAGGTATTCTTCCTCGACTAATTTTACGTCGTGGTACCGAGGTCAGTTCGATATGGAGAAAGATGATATAGCTAAGCTGGGTAGGCAACATGAATTCAAGAGCTTCCAGTGGGGCTAGCTACATGTATTGATCGACTCACGGTCTCTTCTAGCTATGTCCAAATGGCTTGAATTGTCCGTGACCTTAATATAGATGAGTCGGTCGACTGAGAGACAAGCTGCATGCATGGTGTCAGTTGAGTCATAAGAAATATAAGCACGAATTGAGTCAAGAAATATGTGTACGATTTACAACACAACTTTTATGAAGCCTAAGATTTGGCTATAACAGAGACATGGGTACGAGATGTGGCGTAGGGCGTTTGAGTCAGTTTCACAAGTTTACGAGTTCATGTTTGAGTCATTTAAAAGGGCAAGCAAGAGTATAATTCATGTTATTCGAGGCACAACCATGATGTTTGCACAAATGTGTTTTGTAGCACGGTCACAAGGATTTGGAGCACGATCACATTGGTTGTAACACGATTTGGCTAGGAGTCTATGTTTTAGAATTGATCCTAAGGCAATATGAGGCACGACCATGATGTTTGTATAAATGGGTTTTGTATCACGGTCACAAGGATTTGGAGCACGATCACGTTGGTTGCAATACGAGCAGGCCAGGAGTCTACGATTTAGAATGGATCCTAAGGAAAGATTAGAAAGATCACAAAAGAATAAGTTGCACTCACTAAAATAATGTGTTGGTTTTATATGGGTGGGCAAGATGCCCTCCACCAGTACGATTGTGTACTGACACCCCACCAGTTTTCATGTGTAGGTTCAGGTACTTGGTCGTTCGGGATGGATCTCGCTTGGAGATACTGAGGCATAGAGTTCTTTGGCGTTTCGATGCGTGCGGTCGCGTTCGAGTCTTCACCTATATGGGACATAATGTATGGACATCGCCTTCTGTAGCATTTGCAAGTTGTAAGCCTTCGGGCATGATATCATTGTATTGAGAGGATGAGATAGAGAAGAGTGACTTGTAAAATTAGAGAAAGTGAGCATAGATGATTGTAATCTTGGCTTCGTGCCTTTATAATTTCGTTGATTTTTTGAAAAGATGTTTTTGTTTCTATACAACTTGTGTTATTCAACATTTCTGCTTCGGGACTTCTGTACGACGACCCTGTTGCTTAGCTGTTAAATCGACCGTTATATTATTGCTTTACACTAGCACAATTTAGGCTTGTGCGACATCACCCCCAAGCGAGGACGATTGGTTCTACAGCATCCGGGTGTGACAATATGCTGTTGGTATAGTATGTGCGCAGAAATGGCTCGGGAATGAGTTTTTCAGTGCCGAAATCAAGTCTCTATTTCACCCATTCTAATTCAAACAAGTTCTCGTGCTTGGGGTGGGTATCCAACATCATTTATGGCAAGGTTTGATAATAAAAACCTATGTATCATAACCGATACCTAATCTATACTACGGTATCACATGATACGACCTAGAAAACTAAACCAATGTCAAGGATAAAAACCATGCCATGAATCATGAAGAAACAAATTAATTAACTATGTTTTCAATAAAACTAAGCAACATAATACATAAGAAATAAAAATACAAAAAAACATAGTTTTAATCACACTAGCAAGATGTACTTGCCTATACCAAGGTCCAAGCATAGCTGCCACTCCACTACCAAGAAAAATTCAGAAATCACACCCTTAGATCTCAAGATCTAGGCTCCTAGGTCCATGTCAAGCAAGAAAAGGGAGAGAAAACATAGAGAGAGAATGAAGAAGAGGGTAAAAGAGAAAGAGAAAGAAATTTAGGGGTTAAATTGAGAAAGATGAGGGTGGAAAGCTAATAGGATGGAGACACCTCATTGATCCATGCCCCATGGACCAATCACAACCATAGGAAACAAGCACAAAGACCATCTCTACT
This sequence comes from Iris pallida, assembly GCA_029216955.1. Classification (NCBI taxonomy): domain Eukaryota; kingdom Viridiplantae; phylum Streptophyta; class Magnoliopsida; order Asparagales; family Iridaceae; genus Iris; species Iris pallida. Next base: position 20,450 of record JANAVB010017844.1, read on the forward strand.
GACTGGGTGACAGCAGCTTGATTGTATACTGACGATATGCTGCAGTATACTGGTGGCATACTGGTGGTATACCAATCTAATGGGTAAGTTCACATTTCGAACATTTTAATGGTACATCGGTCTATGTACATGACTTAATAGGGGTCTCTGGAAATATCATTGGGTATTCTACAAGTCTAAGGTAGTCTCATGCATAATCATCTTATATAAAACCAGAAACCCTAATACAGTTGCAGAAGTCAATTAATCAAGTAGACCTATCAATTACCCTACGAACAAAAACAATAACAGGATACATGAACCCACTACTGGATACATGTATTCATACAACGTACAGGATACCGTATCAATATTAAATACATGAACACGAACTACAGGATACATGATCAAGTAGAGGCAAAATTATGAATATTTAGAACATGGAGTGAAAAAATACTCAAACTAATTCACGAAAACCCGAGACACGGATCCAAGAAAATATAAATACTATATAAATATGTTTTTCGAGATTTTTAAAATACAGAAACTCCAGAAATTTGAAATATGAAAATGAGCCTCACATCTCTACCCTCCTTAGAAAATTTTTGTCATCACAATTTCAATTAATGCTAGCGAGCAAACCAGAAAACTAAAACATGGAAGAAATCATAATATATATATATATATATATATATATATATATATATATATATATATATATATATATTTGGAACTGCTAAATTATTTCTGGAATCGCTCCCACTGGGATTCGAACTCCTGACCACTCAAAATATATATATATATATATATATATATATATATATATATATATATATATAAAATATATATATATATATATATATATATATATATATATTTTATATATATATATATATATATATATATATATATATATATATATATATATATATATATATATATATACACACATACACACACACGCACAAACGAAATGAGAAAGGACATACATGAAATTATAACAATAAGACAACAAATATAAGCAATGCAAACAAATAAACACAAAGCAGAGGCAAAAGGATAAATATACCTCATGAGTCGGCATCCTTCCCGCTTGGTGAACAACCTTAGCACCCATTCTATTCTTTGTTCATTCCCGCCAGCCGAACAACCTTAGCACCCCTAAATTTCTACTACAATTTTTAAATTTTTATTGGTTCTGTTTTTGAAATCGTACATCGCGTACGAGTTCGCAAATTTTCGTATTTGTACGTAGCGTGCGAAATCGCGAGGTGATATATTTTTATATGAATATTTTATTAAAAGATTTCTTCGTATAGAAAATAATATATTTTAATTTAGTGCGTCATGTCCAAAATTTGGCAATTGTTATTTATTACTTAATATAAAAGTAATATTTATTTTATAGTACCAATATAGGTGGTAATCTATAAAACTATTGTTTTATATAACTATATTAGTTGTGTGCGAGTGACAAGAAATTAATTCATGTCCATGTCCATTTTATGAAAACAAGTTATAATCATTTTTGTGCAAATCATATTTCAAGTATTGACACAATTATCATAATTTTTGAAATTTATTTATTATTATATTTTATCATTTAGGAAAAATATATTTGAAATTTTGTATGAATTAAGGTTTGATTAATTATGATAAATTATGTTAGAAAAGATTCTTATTTAAATAGATTTTAAGTTAAAAGAAGGATTTATCTAGATTCGATTCGAATGTGGGAAATTAATTTTAAATCAAAGATAAAATTATCTACAAGGGGTTTAAACTAATCCAAACCCTTATCGATCCAGGAGCATACCTCCTATATAAGGAGATGCTACTTTTCCATCAAACTCCACAACCAAAAAATTTTCATCCACAATCACATCATATATCGTGTCTGTGCCCTGCCATCTACTATATTTCTATTTGTACAAATACACTGGTTCTCCATACCCGATAAATCCGGACATCCGCCTCTACCGTGTCAGACACTCGCGACACGAGCCATCATCCCGACCATACAGCAAACTCTGTTCCCCCATCATCCCCGACTGCTAGCATCACCAATCCCGCTTCCAGCACATACTCGGCCATCACCCAGTCATTTCACCATGGCAGTATCGCCATCCCATTGGCAGCCCCACTACCGCCATCGTCACCACCACCACTACTAGATTTTACCACCCCGCCTTCTCTACCGACCGCCACAGAATACACCACCACTATCGCCGTCATCCTAAAATCTACCAACACCAACTCCAGCCATTTCGAACCCTCTCTAGACCCGTCACCACTGTCACCAACACAACTCGATCAAACCGACCACCGCCACAGCCATCCCTGGCCTCAACCTTCCAACACCACCATCATCACACAAAGAATAAAGAAAAAGGGGGAGAAACCTAACCTGGCCGACCGCCACCACACAATCGAAATCCCCGATACCTCCGCCGAGCTTTAACCCCCGACCCGATCCACCCCGCGGTCGCGTGCGGCTTCTTAAGCCGCGGTGAGCTCTCCGCCACCGGAAGCACCCAAAATACCTCGTCTCCGACTCACCGTCCGTGCCCCTACCGATCGAGCCACCGGGAGATATCCTCTCTCCGCCTCTTCTTCCTCCTTCCCGCAGCATCGACGAGCGATGCATGCCTGCGCCTGCTTTCTCAACCTTGGGATCCGTGCTAGCCATGCCGATCTACGGTGCGTTGTCCGACGTCCGTAGGCAGTGACTCCACCCGAGATGGGATATCTCCGTCGTGCCCTCTCTCCGGTCAGCCGCGTCGTGCAGCCCCAAATCAAAACACTTGGTCGTCCTTCTCGCGGAGCCCCTTCGTAAGTGTCGCCCCCTCCCTCTCTCTCGAACCCCTCTGCTCCTCTTCCTGTTCCTTCCTCCTCTAGTCTCTCTCTTGCAATTTTAACACTTATTTCTAAATGGAGAGTTGATTGGTTGTTATATATTGTTATTATTATACTTTGTTGAGAAGAAGACAGCAATAGCTGTTACTTATTTTCTTTTTTTTCTTTTTGTTCATTTTTACTATTACCATCCTTTGATTTTGAACAAAGAATCAGTGCTTAAACTTTATTATTATTATCATCATTATTTTTATTATTATTATTTTTAGATTTACAATTATTAAAGATTAACAATTATTATTACTTTAGTTAGTATATAAATTATTACAAATAGCTCCAGTATGATATTTAATTTGTATTAATTATTATGATATGAAAAATCATTTTTATTATTTTATCATGGTTATCATTGGATATAATAATCTATTCAAAATTTTCTTGTAAAATATATACAATTTTATATAAATATGATATTAGGGCTTGGATCTACAACCTCAAAAGTATAGTCTTAGCCTTAGATATTTTAGAGATTATATATATTTACTTCCTTCTCTAAAAACATTTTTGATTAGTAAAAATATAGTTCTTTACCTAAAAATCCTATTTTGACAACCCTGGAGTGTCATTTTTAAAAAATATTTAACTAGACATATAACTAACTAATAAAAACGTAGCTCTAAAAAAATTGTGATATATATAAATTATTTTTCAAATAGTTATTTAAAACTATTTTGACTAATAAAAAGATATTTCCAAGTAGAACGAATATTTTTTTATAAAAAAGGGTATAAAATACTTTTCTCCATAAAATTTTCACTATCTGTCAACCTTAATCGTAACTACTTTCCGTGACCCTATTTTTCTGCGGCTGCAGACCTTTTCACATCAATCATGGCTATTGGACCACTCGAGACTTGTCGGAACATCGCACTACACCGGGCAAGATACCTTGCCATAATTTACTGTTTATAATTTATCTGCATTTTATTTATTGCTTATTACTGTGTATTTATTTCTAGTTCTTTTAGTTGTACCATTTTTACAGTGCCTGATTTACTACCTGCTCAGTGATATTAGCTTTAATTTACTTATTATCCTTTGATTGCATATGGACCTAGAGTTAAGGGACAACCATCTGTAGTGTATTACATAAATCTTGTCACAATTGTACTACGAGTATGTGTGAGATGAGTAGCATGTAGTGGTCCTTACGTGTTGGCTGATCACCCGTGTGCATGCGTTAGGTCTAACTACTGATAGAGGCATGTTTTGAGACTTAGCAGTTAGTAGAGGTACATGATCGTAGATGTGACTTGATAGGTACATTGGGTGGGAAGAACAATACCTGACGTATGGGCTTCTTTGCACTTCCCTGATTACATGTGCGCTCCTCCGGAGATGCAGGTCCCAGGTGCCCTCTGACGCGTTCCAGAGCGTTATAGACGTACCCCTTGTACATGATGCCCTCTGACGATCTTTGGACGTTACGGACGTAGGCCCCTGGTGCCCTATATGGGGACTATGTCGATCCTATTTTCAGCCAGGGCTCATGCGTCGAAAGGATTGTTTCTCAACTGCATGTTCACTTTAGTACGGATATGTTACCCTATTGAGGTATTGTCACTTACTTTTATTTGTGGCATATTTTATATTCAGTATTTTTATGGCACATTGTTTATGTATCTTGTTACGTCCCTCTGAGGACCTAGTGAATTTTTTAGGTGTGTCTTTTGTGCTTTTCGTAGGTGCTCTAGCCAAGGCCATTTCTTCGAGGATAATTACACTTGGATCGTCTTCGTATCGCTCGACAAAATTTCGTTATCATGTATTTCTTTCTTTTTCGTTGGTAGTGGATTTGTCTCTGCCCAACAACTTGTAAATTACAATTCATGAGTTTATTATAAATTCTTTCTTCTTTATTTGTGGATGAGATTAGCATTGTGGTTTACTGTATTTTACAGCTTATGTATACAAACGATGGTTCCATATATTGGAGTATACTTCGTATATATGCAGCTGGCATGTCTACGTACTTAGTCCTAAGTAGTTTGGGACTGGGGCGATATATATATATATATATATATATATATATATATATATATATATATATATATATATACATAGTTTTAAAAAAAAATATACATATATATATATAGTTTACCTTGTAGGCATTTTTTAATTTTGTATATATCTTAGAGTTCAGTTATAAATGTAGATGGCTCGTTAATGATGTACATAAGCCTGATCAACTATTAAGCTGAATCAACAAAACCGTCAAGGTAAATCAAATAACTGGAATAGAGAAAGTCGAGCAACATTATGACATGTTAATTTTATAATGATATAAATGTAGACCATATTTATTAGTTTTGACTATTTTGGTAAATCAATAATAAGGTTTAGCAACTCAGGAAGCATAAATCATATATACATTTTATTTTAGACCTCATCTAATATGTTTCGATGTGTTAGATTTTCAATTGTAGTTTGATTTTATTTCAAACAAGCTCTACATTTGAGCATGGTTCAAGTGTTATTGTTTTATTATATATATGATTTTTTGTGTATTTTTTTCATGCAAGTCCCTTAAACCGGCACTGAATATAAAGGAAATGTATATATATATGTGTGTGTGTGTGTGTGTGTGTGTGTGTGTGTGTGTGTGTGTGTGTGTGTATGGCATTTTGCGCCTTTTATATGAATATATGACAATGTTTTTTGTTATATATATATATATATATATATATATATGTATATATATATATATAAAATCAAACTCCCAAAATTTTACTCATAAGAAGGCGCAAAATGCTGAAGCAAACGCCCCGCTCTCCTGCCAAAATAGTCAGTTGAACAAGGAGTGCCAAAAACCCTCCTAACTACAACAAATATGACATACAATAGTAGTTTATCTATAGCGCTCAAGCCTCCCTGCTATAGAATGTCATCATCAATAGCGTTCCTTTCGCAGTGCTATTAAAATAGAATACAATAGCAGTTTATCTATAGCGTTCGAGCCTCCCAGTTATTATAATATAATCATTCATAGCGTTCATATTGAAGTGCTATTAAACGTTCATACAATAGCAGTTTATCTATAGCGTTGAAGCCTCCCTGCTATTAGAATGTCATTATCAATAGCGTTCATTATGCAGTGTTGTTAACAGAAATTTATATAGCGTGTTATGAACGCTGTTAAAGGTATATTTTTTTTCTATGTCTAGGGGTGAGCATTATTCGATTTTTGGACCGAAATCCGAACCGAATCTAACCGAATAAGAGATTCGGTTCAGTTTGAAAAAAATTCGGTTCGGTTTCGGTTTCGAAAATACTAAAATTTCTTATTCGGTTTCGGTTTCGATTCTGGGATTCAGATCCCTATTTATTTCATGTTTTGTTTCTTCATGGATCACCTTTTCATTTTATTTTATATTTGGTTTCTTCCTTGATGAGCTTGCTAGAGTACGCGATGTCATTTTGGAAGATGATGGACGTGTTTGCCCGTGCCGCGACTATTTCTCTGTCGAGGCTGGGGGCCGAGGAGGAGGTTACCACATTTGATATGATCTATACAAAAACCTATAAATAATATGCAGATGATTTAGTGCAATTATTCGGATTGAACATTTGATATGATCTATACGAAAACATAACACATATCACACTAAATTATTTGCCAGGTTTTATATCCATATTTGCACTATACCAAAACATGTAAGTTGTAATACAATGTTTTTCATTTAGTAACGATTATTACAATGACAGACTTGTCACAGTTATAACCCATTACAATAAATAAACAATCGTTACAAAAATCTTATATTATAGTTTAATTATTTTTATAATATTTGTGATACTAGAAACCGTGAGAAATTTACATAAGGATGTGTTTGATTGCAAGCTGAAAAATATGTGGAAAATAAATTAATTTCATGGAATTATTTTCCTAGGAAAAAAGTTCCATGGAATTTGAAAAAAATTTCATGGAAAATTTAATTTGGGTGTTTGATTGTCATTATTTTCCTATAGGTTGGACAAGTTTTATTTTTCACCATTTGGAAGACAATATGAAAAATGATAATTTTTTGGAAAATAATTCTACGAAAAATATAATCTATTAAATACTTGGAAATTTTGGAAATTTGAGATGACAAATTTTTCCCCGCACTTTTTTTCATGTTCCTTCCCCCTCTCTAGTTTTTTATGAAACCCTCCTCCATCTCTCCAGTCAGTGAAACCCCCTCCCTCTCTTGGGTTTCTCTAAACCCCTAGAGAAACCCCCCTTCTCTCAAGTTTTTGTGAGAACCCCTCTCTGGAGTTCCTGTGAAACCCTATCCATCACCTCAAAGAGTTTCTCGCTGTCGAGTTACAAACCGTCCACCAAAGACAACGTGCTGCCCTCTCCACCACCAGCAAAGATTCGAAGGTACGTCCTGTCCTTCTATCTCACAATCGTGATTTAATTAGGGTTTAATTAGAGTTTGATTTTGGGAGTTTCCTTTTCTCTCTTTCTCTCTCACAATCTCGATTTGTCTTTGATTAGGGTTTGATTAGGCTACCGCCACCACACCTCCAGCATCGTCGAAGCGGTAAGGATAATGTCGGCCACCCCAAATGTCCCTCATTTCTTCTTTCCCCGAGGACTTATCCATCAATGATAAAGCCTTAACAAGATTTTGCGCTAATTTTTTTGCAATTCGTAATGTATGCGATAATTCTATTCGGTATTTTGGTATGTCTGGTGTACAATTTTCTCAGAATCCCCTCCCTTTTTCTATGATTTCTATTTTGCACGGACACAAACATAACACGGACACAACAGCAGGGACACGTCATTAATGGTAGATTATTTATGTTGTAAAGGCTAGCTGCACTCTCGAGGCCAGAGTGACTATTTAAAGTTTTAGAGTCGATTACTTGCATTTCTAGGCATACAAGTTGTAATCCTCAAAATACTCGTCTTCTATATGAGAAGTATTATCAAAGTAACCATGTATGTTGTTATGGACTCTGTATTCATTATCACAATTTCTGTAAAAGATGGCTTTAGAGATATTCAAGATATAGTTAGCTCATAAGCAGATAGCTTTATACTGCTCGTATGTATTTATCTGATTCGTTTGGTCTGATATAACACAGAACATACTTTTCATGTTCTTCTGGGAGGCCCTCCTGAATCAGTACTTGTTGACATGGTAACATGATTCAAGACTAACAAATGAGGATGATGTAGATAATATTTTACTAGTTTGAGGATTTCATGATAATAACATATTTGCATGCAAATAAGTTCATCTTCTTTACTAGTTTGATTTTCCATGTTTCGATATATTAAGAGACCATAATCATGCCTTCTTCATTTCTTTGCAGCTACTGGAGTATGATGAATCCAGGATAGAAACTGATTCTGCGACAGATGATGCCAAAAGTAATAAATCGATATGACACAAGGCGTTTATGCTTATCATGCTTAAACACTGGTAGATTGTGGGGATGTTATCACAGTTCTTGATTTTATTTTTACTTATAGTGGTATATATTGAAAAATATCCATTTTCAATATTTAGACAGAAAAAGTTGATTTGGAGGAATACTCTGGAGGATGGGAGCCAAAGGCAGTCAAAAGAGTATAGATCTCACTATCTTTCCTCATCCACCATGTTTGATTTTAATATTTACAAGTGTGCCAAAATGCTGCCAAACAACAATACAATTTAATTTAATGGCTCTAATCAATTTGTTCTATGTTAACCCAATTGGTACTGCTGCAACTGTACTGAATTGTGATACTCATGTTGATTTTTTCATTGTTTATTCAATCCTTTTATATCATCTGTATGTAGCTACAATACTAGCAGCACAAAGTATCTAGGTGGGAATAAATGACATTGTTGTGTCTGGTGGCACGGAAAGCATGTCCAATGCTCCTAAATATATCTTAGAAGCAAGGTACGTCATTTTTATCACTCCTTTTTGTGTAATGTTTTAGATTTTCTCTGTGATGAGCTATCAATTATGTAACATGAACTGTTACATGTAATGCCCCAGTCCCAAAATACGTAGGACTAGAACGTAATCATGCCAGCTGTATACATACGAAGTATATGGACCCTCGTATATATACATAAGCTGTAAAATACAGTAACCAAGGTACTAAATCTCATCCACAAGATAAATAATGATATAAAATCAACTTTGAATTTGTCATGTATACAATCGTTGGGCGGAGACAAAGTCCACTACCAACAAATTTTAATAAGAACGAAATATACAAGGAAAGGAATTTGGTAGAGTAAGGAGATGACGATCCAAGAGCAACATCTCGATGAATAGAGCGCAAGTCATGGCCTTAGCTAGAGCACCTGCAAAAAATTACGGAACACACACCTGGCGAGATAACCAGGTCCTCAGAGGGACGTAACAAGATACATCAACATGCCATATAATACTGAATATAAAATATGCCACAATCTAAGAAAGTGACAAAACACAAAAGGTAAACTAACCGAACTAAAGTGAACATGCAGTTTGAGAAACAATCCTTCGACGCATGAGCCCTGGCTGTAAATAGGATCGGTATAGTCCCCATATAGGGTACCAGGGGCCTACGTCCATAACGCTCTGGAAGCGTCAGAGGGCACCATGTGCAAGGGGCTACGTCCATAACGCTCTAGAAAACGTCAGAGGGCACCTGGAGCCTGCGTCTCCGGCAGAGCGCACAGGTAATAAGGGAAGTGCATAGAAGCCCAAACGTTAGGTAATGTTCTCCCCACCCAATGTACCTGTTAAGTCGCATCCACGACCATGTACCTCTACTAACTGCTAAGTCTCCTAACACGCCTCTATTAGCAGTTAGCCCTAACGCATGCGCATGGGGGATCAGCCCACACGCAAGAACCTCTATATGATACTCATCTCACACATCCTCGTGGTACAACGGTGTCAAGGTATATGCAATACACTACAACGGTAGTCCCTTAACTCTAGGTCAACATGCAATCAAAGGATACTAACAAAGTAAATTATTAATCACTGAACAGGCAGTAAATCAGGAACTGTAAGAACCGGAAATAAAGAACAGTGATATATAAAATAAATGCAGACTGAATATAAACAGTTTAATGGCAAGGTATCTTGCCTGTCATTATGCCTGGTGTGCGATAATATGAAAAGTCCAGCTGGGTCCAATAGCCATAGTCATGGTACAGAGGTCCAAGGTCGCAAGGAAATAGGAAAGATGCAGTCGCAATCAAGATAATTGAAAGAATTTGTGTGAAGAATTACATATACTACTTTTTAGAAAAATACGTATAATACTTGGAAACTATGTTTACTAGTAAAAATAATTTTAGGAAAATATTTGAAAAGCAAGAATAGTTTGGACTAAAACTCTTCGTGTGTCAAAACAAAATCTTTTTAGGTAGAAAAGTATCTTTTGCTAAGACAAATTTTAATATATTTGATAATTTCTAAATAATACAAATATTAATAACACAACACTAAGAAATTTTTATTTATTAAAAATAAGATCTAATGATACTAATACCCATATCATAAAAGTAGTAATTTTGATATATATTTTGTCCTTATTTTTACCATATTGAAAATTATATTACTGCCATTATTATAACAAACCATTTGATAAAATAATAAAAAATAGAACATAATAATAATAATAATAATAATAATAATAATAATAATAACAGTAACTAATAATAATAATAATAATAATAATAAACGTAATAAAATGTTTCAAGTAGTTGTATAGCTGTCAAACCCCTCCCCAATTGAAATCACGGTGCGGGAGAGAGAGAGAGAAGAGTGAAAAGAAGGGTTTTATACCAGTGGGGTTCGGCGCTCCGGCGCTCCTGCGGGTTGCCGGCGGAAGCTTGTGAAGCGGAAGGCCAACCTCTTCGCGGGATGGCGAGGTGGGTTGTGGGGCGGATCAGAGTCTCGGCGGATGACGTTCGTGCAGATTGCGGCGGAGCTGCGTTCGCACGGACGGCGGCCAGGGACGGCGACATATGCTGCGGCGGAGGCGCCGGATCTGCGGAGGAAAGAGATCGGCGGAGATGGGTGCCGACTTCGGAGGAGACGGCGCGGGAGCTCGAAGGTCGGCGGGTTTGATCCACGGCGGAGGGCCCTCGCAGCGGAGGCGCCAGGGTTCAGGCGGCACACTGGAGGTGGCGCGCCGGACTCGGCGGACGACGGCGGCGGAATTAGGTACGAGGCCTTCCTCCTCTTTCCATTCTCTATTGTGGTGGCGGTGGTGATGTCTGCTGAGGGGTGGTTTGGGGTTGACGGTGATGAAGACGGGTGGCGGTGAGGGTGATGCCGGGGAGGCTGTTGAGAGATGGCCAGAGTTTTGGGGTAACGCGGAGGTGGTTGGTTGGGACTCATGGCCGGAGTCGGATGACGGGCAGGAGGTTGTGGTCGTGATGTCGGGGATGGGAGGATTTCAGCGGTCGTCGTGGGTGGTGGTGACGGGGTTCCTGGTGGTGGCGGTGGGGTTGTAAATTGGCCTGGACAGAGGTTGGCGGTGGTGGCGATGTCGGAATTTGGACAGGAACTGCTGCAGGGTTGTCGCGGCCAGGGATAGCATGGCAGCTAGGCTTAGGGTTTGGGCTAGGATAGGTTTTGGGGTTGGGTTGTGTCCTGCGCGACGCGGAGACGAGTTGTGTCCGGCATGTCGGACACGAGACAGGAAGAATGTATCTGTAATTAATGACATATAGTGGAGGTATGAGGCACAGACACGATGCACTGGATGGATAATTTACTGGAGGAGTACCTCTCCTTTTATAGGAGGTGGGAATTCCCAGTTGGATAGGGATTGGGATTTATTTAAATCCCTAATAGATAAATCACTAATAAATTTAAACTGATTTAAAAATAATTCAATCCAAATCAAATAAAATCTCGATAATTTATATCCTTAATTTAAACTATTTTTAAACAAAGTCAATAAAATCTTTTCCAAATTAAATTACCATATTTAATCAAATATTATCATTAACAAATCCTAAATATTATTTTTATAGTTAAATAAATATGGAAATAATTAATTTCGAAAATCACTATAAATACTTAAATATTGCTTCGTGATCTAACTTTTATAAATAACAAAAATATATTAATAAGCAAATTTTACTTTTCGCAAATCTTTTGGAAATATTTCATATAAACCACAATTTTTCCAATCATCACTCATTTTTAAAAGACGAACAAATAACTCTTTTTAGAAATTAAAAATATTTATCACATATTATTTGAACATGAACCTTTCCTATAAAAATAAAATTTATAATAAAATATTTTTCTAAAGTATGTACCTCGACACATATTTACACTCGTCGAGAAATTACGAATCGCAAATTTCGCATGTTACGTAAATACGACAAAGTGACTCATGTGCACGTATAGATACGAAATAAAAATAAATACGAAATTTTAAAATAAAGAAAATCGTAGTAGAAATTTAGGGGGCTTACATCCTACCCAACTTAAAAGAATTTCGTCCTCGAAATTAAGAATTAGTAGGGGGTGAGAGGACACAAGGGGGTATCAATGGGGATCCAATGATGACAATGATTTCACAAAATTATGTCGTAAGAAATCGCGAGCTAGGTCGTAGTAAAACAATACAGTATAGTCACGGGTAATGAATGAGGGTCACGATTAAGAGAACGAAATAGATTCGTTTTAATTAAGCAATTGGAGGGTCTTGATAAGGTCGAGTAGTTTAGGATGAATATAGCAACATTGAATGAGAATGATCATAGCCGATAGGAAGGCTTGAGGAAGTTCTAGTATAACGCTTTCGTCCTCCTAAAATAGGTGAGGGCGAAGCAATATAGAGTTCGAAGGAGGCGTTATCGAGTACGAATACGTGATTCGAAGACGATCGAAAAATTTCAAGTAGAATTGTCAAGGCAGTCGCGGATGAGATTCTAGGGCAAGTTTGACTGTGTCTCCATACGCGTAGAATTATATATGTAAAGCGAACCGAGTGCACTATGGTTGATCAGACCATAATACTTCGGTTCTGATTAGACAATGTATTAGTGGGCGCCCACATTAAACATATGTCATGATCAAGCTTGATAAAGAGTAAGCTTGCAAAACTAAGTTATTTTAGCATCATAGGTAAATAAGGTATAAGTAAAGGGTAATGATGAAAGAATCAAAAAGTCCAAGATCTTATAAAGTCTTAGTTCCGCCCGAAATTTGGCCTATGCAGTCGGCTTGGTTGACTAGCTAAGTTAGGGTCCTCTAAGTGTTATAGTCCAAAAGAAATTATCAATATGATTCACTAGGAAAAAAAAGTTTGTTAGGTATTGAGATATTCTACCCAACTTAAAAAGGATTAAACTAATGGTGCCATGGGACGATAGGTCCAGCAATCAAGATAAATGCAAGGTTAAGTAGGTAAGGGAAGTGGAACAAAATCATATATCGAGGTCAAGTCTATTGTTAAAAAGTATATTAGTTTCATGGTAGGGATTAGAGTCCAGTCCTTTCGATCCTAAAGTCGTAACATAAAAATAGTGTATAAGGAGACGTGTTTTAGTGGGACATGGTATACCCACATGAAGTTGAGCTCGTCTAGGTCTTGCATGTGAAATTCGTTGGAAGAAAAAGTCTAGTGTTGTGCTCCAAATATCCAAGTCACGATAAGGACACAAAAAAAAAAAATTTAAAATAGAAAGTGGGAGTTCATGAGATTATCGTACAAAATAAATGAACAAGTTACAGCATGAAATAAAGATAATTCAAATTCTAGTGGATCAAGGTAAAATAAGTTAGGAATACAGTCATGTAATTTGGTAGATGACTAACAATACTTGTGTATATACTACTACCATGGTTATTAGTGTGGAGTACATCTATCTAATTAGAGCTATCTTGATGGCCTACCATTTAAAATTTAACTCCAGTTTCCTCCAAAAAGTTTCAAAAATAAACTTTCAAAAATAAACCACCAAAATTCGTATTCACTCCACGGCGTTCAAATTCATCATAAAAATTTAAATCACTCTCATAAATCTCAAAGCAAATTTTTTTTTCACGTTACTACTATCCTTTTTCCAAAATTAACGTTTAAATTCAACTATTTAACTCAAGAATTCATAATTTACGAATCCATAAAAATTTCACAATCACTCAAAAATTTAACACTCTAACATTTTCAAATAACTCATAATAAAACTCTTTAACATATTAAAAATAATCTCAAAAATTACGCTCAATGCTCTTATCTATTATAACTTCTATTCATACTATGTCATACCAATATAATCAAAAATTTAAATGGTAACTTTGTTTAATCAATCAAACAACCTTATCACATCATTACTATATATATATATTTTTCTTTCGAAATTTGCGATATTAGCAATCCAACTTTAAACTAAATTTCTAAATAATCTTATCAGTCACAATCTCTTTTTTTTTTTTACCAAAAATCTAAATAGATTTGTAATCCTCAATCATAGGACACAATTTAAAATAAAAATCTCAAAAATCATTTTCAATTATTATAACCAAAAGTTTACCATCCTTACTTCCACTTAAAATTCAAAATTTACTAAACATGAAAATCGTAAGTTGTACAACTCAAATTTAAATAATTCCTATGGCCATTTTAAAAAGCTAAGATCATTCTTAATTCAAATTTATAACTGTTCGAAGGTGTATAACTATAATATACAATACTCATATACATCAAAACTCGAAAATCAAATAAATTTATGTTTGTTCAAATATGTATAACCAAAACTCATAAATGTCACAACTTGAAAAGCAACTAAATTTTTATACTTGTGCAAAGATGTATAGCTATAACCCAATAAATCATAAATATCAAATCTTGAAATTCAACCAATTTCTTAAACCAAATGTAAAATTCTATAAATCCTCTGGTGTTTACTATTTAGAAATCTCAGAATAAACTCTCCTTGGTAATATCCTACTTTACCAATTAATCATTAAATCACACTCTAAAATAAAACTTTTACTTAATTAGTCTTAAATGCATTCCAATTGCCAATATAACCATTCTAGTCATGTGTTTGACCTATAAGCATATACTAGTGTAGTCATCTTCCTAGTTGACACTAAGCACGAAGATAAGAAGCAACGGTAGAAAGGAATCAAGCAAGAGGCAATTCAAGGATGTCGAACGAGAGTTCAAAATTTGAGGTCAAGCTGTATGGATGAGATTCCTAGATTCTAATCCTATGTTGCAGGTTCACATCGGTACAGTAACGTAATCGAAGTGACAACTCGACCTGCATGGGCCACCACAAAAACATGTAACGCCCCAGTCCCAAAATACGTAGGACTAGAACGTAATCATGCCAGCTGTATACATATGAAGTATATAGACCCTCGTATATATACATAAGCTGTAAAATACAGTAACCAAGGTACTAAATCTCATCCACAAGATAAATAATGATATAAAATCAACTTTAAATTTGTCATATATACAATCGTTGGGCGGAGACAAAGTCCACTACCAACAAATTTTAATAAGAACGAAATATACAAGGAAAGGAATTTGGTAGAGTAAGGAGATGACGATCCAAGAGCAACATCTCGATGAATAGAGCGCAAGTCATGGCCTTAGCTAGAGCACCTGCAAGAAATCACGGAACACACACCTGGCGAGATAACCAGGTCCTCAGAGGGACGTAACAAGATACATCAACATGCCATATAATACTGAATATAAAATATGCCACAATCTAAGAAAGTGACAAAACACAAAAAGGTAAAATAACTGAACTAAAGTGAACATGCAGTTTAAGAAACAATCCTTCGACGCATGAGCCCTGGCTGTAAATAGGATCGACATAGTCCCCATATAGGGCACCAGGGGCCTACGTCCATAACGCTCGGGAAGCGTCAGAGGGCACCATGTGCAAGGGGCTACGTCCATAACGCTCTGGAAAACGTCAGAGGGCACCTGGAGCCTGCGTCTCCGACGGAGTGCACAGGTAATAAGGGAAGTACATAGAAGCCCATACGTCAGGTAATGTTCTCCCCACCCAATGTACCTGTTAAGTCGCATCCATGACCATGTACCGCTACTAACTGCTAAGTCTCCTAACAAGCCTCTATTAGCAGTTAGCCCTAACGCATGCGCATGGGGGATCAGCCCATACGCAAGAACCTCTATATGATACTCATCTCACACATCCTCGTGGTACAACGGTGTCAAGGTATATACAATACACTACAACGGTAGTCCCTTAACTCTAGGTCAACATGCAATCAAAGGATACTAACAAAGTAAATTATTAATCACTGAACAGGCAGTAGTAAATCAGGAACTGTAAGAACCAGAAATAAAGAACAGTGATATATAAAATAAATACAGACTGAATATAAACAGTTTAATGGCAAGGTATCTTGCCAGTCATTACGCCTGGTGTGCGATAATATGAAAAGTCCAGCTGGGTCCAATAGCCAAAGTCATGGTACAGAGGTCCAAGGTCGCAAGGAAATAGGAAAGATGATCAGTCGCAATCAAGATAATTAAAAGAATTTTGTGAAGAATTACATATACTACTTTTTAGAAAAATACGTATAATACTTGGAAACTATGTTTACTAGTAAAAATAATTTTAGGAAAATATTTGAAAAGCAAGAATAGTTTGGACTAAAACTCTTCGTGTGTCAAAACAAAATCTTTTTAGGTAGAAAAGTATCTTTTGCTAAGACAAATTTTAATATATTTGATAATTTCTAAATAATACAAAAATTAATAACACAACACTAAGAAATTTTTATTTATTAAAAATAAGATCTAATGATACTAATACCCATATCATAAAAGTAGTAATTTTGATATATATTTTATCCTTATTTTTACCATATTGAAAATTATATTACTGCCATTATTATAACAAACCATTTGATAAAATAATAAAAAATAGAACATAATAATAATAATAATAACAGTAACTAATAATAATAATAATAATAATAATAATAATAATAATAATAGTAAACGTAAAATCTTTCAAGTAGTTGTATAGCTGTCAAACCCCTCCCTAATTGAAATCACGGTGAGGAAGAGAGAGAGAGAAGAGTGAAAAGAAAGGTTTTATACCAGTGGGGTTCGGCGCTCCGGCGCTCCGACGGGTTGCCGGCGGAAGCTGGTGAAGCGGAAGGCCAACCTCTCCGCGTGAAGGCGAGGTGGGTCGTGGGGCGGATCAGAGTCTCGGCGGACGACGTTCGTGCAGATTGAGGTGGAGCTGCGTTCGCACGGACGGCGGCCAGGGACGACGGCATATGCTGCGGCGGAGGCGCCGAATCTGCGGAGGAAAGAGATCGGCGGAGATGGGTGCCGACTTCGGAGGAGACGGCGCGGGAGCTCGAAGGTCGGCGGGTTTGATCCACGGCGGAGGGCCCTCGCAGCGGAGGGCCGGGGTTCAGGCGGCGCACTGGAGGCGGCGCGCCGGACTCGGCGGACGGCGGCGGCGGGATTAGGTACGAGGCCTTCCTCCTCTTTCCATTCACTATTGTGGTGGCGATGGTGATGTCTGCTGAGGGGGTGGTTTGGGGTTGACGGTGATGAAGACGGGTGGCGGTAAGGGTGATGCCGTAGGGGCTGTTGAGAGATGGCCAGTTTTGGGGTGACGCGGAGGTGGTTGGCTGGGACTCATGGCCGGAGTCGGGTGACGGGGAGGAGGTTGTGGTGGTGATGTCAGGGATGGGAGGATTTCAGCGGTCGTCGTGGGTGGTGGTGACGGGGTTCCTGGTGGTGGCGGTGGGGTTGTAAATTGGCCTGGACAGAGGTTGGCGGTGTTGGCGATGTCGAATTTGGACAGGAAACTGCTGCAGGGTTGCCGCGGCCAGGGATAGCACGGCAGCTAGGCTTAGGGTTAGGGCTAGGAGTAGGTGTTGGGGTTGGGTTGTGTCCTGCGCGACGCGGAGACGAGTTGTGTCCGGCATGTCGGACACGAGACAGGAAGAATGTATCTGTAATTAATGACATATAGTGGAGGGATGAGGCACAGACACGATGTACTGGATGGATAATTTACTGGAGGAGTACCTCTCCTTTTATAGGAGGTGGGAATTCCCAGTTGGATAGGGATTGGGATTTATTTAAATCCCTAATAGATAAATCACTAATAAATTTAAACTGGTTTAAAAATAATTCAATCCAAATTAAATCAAATCTAGATAATTTATATCCTTAATTTAAACTATTTTTAAACAAAGTCAATAAAATCTTTTCCAAATTAAATTACCATATTTAATCAAATGTTATCATTAACAAATCCTAAATATTATTTTCATAGTTAAAAAATATGGAAATAATTAATTTCAAAAATACTATAAATACTTAAATATTACTTCATGATCTAACTTTTATAAATAACAAAAATATATTAATAAGCAAATTTTACTTTTCGCAAATCTTTTGGAAATATTTCATATAAACCACAATTTTTCCAATCATCACTCATTTTTAAAAGACGAACAAATAACTCTTTTTAGAAGTTAAAAATATTTATCACATATTATTTGAACATGAACCTTTCCTATAAAAATAAAATTTATAATAAAATATTTTTCTAAAGTATGTACCTCGACACATATTTACACTCGTCGAGAAATTACGAACGCAAATTTCGCATGTTACGTAAATACGACAAAGTGACTCATGTGCACGTATAGATACGAAATAAAAAAATAAAAAATTTTAAAATAAAGAAAATCGTAGTAGAAATTTAGGGGGCTTACATCCTACCCAACTTAAAAGAATTTGTCCTCAAAATTAAGAATTAGTAGGGGGTGAGAGGACACAAGGGGGTATCAATGGGGATCCAATGATGACAATGATTTCACAAAATCATGTCGTAAGAAATCGCGATCTAGGTCGTAGTAAACAATACAGTATGGTCAGGGTAATGAATGAGGGTCACGATTAAGAGAACGAAATAGATTCGTTTTAATTAAGCGATTGGAGGGTCTTGATAAGGTCGAGTAGTTTAGGATGAATATAGCAACATTGAATGAGAATGGTCATAGCCGATAGGAAGGCTAGAGGAAGTTCTAGTATAACGCTTTCGTCCTCCTAAAATAGGTGAGGGCGAAGCAATATAGAGTTCGAAGGAGGCGTTATCGAGTACGAATACGTGATTCGAAGACGATCGAAAAATTTCAAGTAGAATTGTCAAGGCAGTCGCGGATGAGATTCTAGGGCAAGTTTGACTGTGTCTCCATACGCGTAGAATAATATATGAAAAGCGAACTGAGTGCACTATGGTTGATCAGACCATAATACTTCGGTTCTGATTAGACAATGTATTAGGGCGCCCACATTAAACATATGTCATGATCAAGCTTGATAAAGAATAAGCTTGCAAAACTAAGTTATTTTAGCATCATAGGTAGATAAAGTATAAGTAAAGGGTAATGATGAAAGAATCAAAAATTCCAAGATCTTATAAAGTCTTAGTTCCGCCCGAAATTTGGCCTATGCAGTCGGCTTGGTTGACTAGCTAAGTTAGGGTCCTCTAAGTGTTATAGTCCAAAAGAAATTATCAATATGTTTCACTAGGAAAAAAAAGTTTGTTAGGTATTGAGATATTCTACCCAACTTAAGAAGGATTAAACTAATGGTGCCATGGGACGATAGGTCCAGCAATCAAGATAAATGCAAGGTTAAGCAGGTAAGGGAAGTGGAACAAAATCATATATCGAGGTCGAGTCTATTGTTAAAAAGTATATTGGTTTCATGGTAGGGATTAGAGTCCAGTCCTTTCGATCCTAAAGTCGTAACATAAAAATAGTGTATAAGGGGACGTGTTTTAGTGGGACATGGTTTACCTACATGAAGTTGAGCTCGTCTAGGTCTTGCATGTAAATTCGTTGGAAGGAAAAGTCTAGTGTTGTGCTCCAAATATCCAAGTCACGATAAGGACACAAAAAAAAAATTTAAATAGAAAGTGGGAGTTCATGAGATTATCGTACAAAATAAATGAACAAGTTACAGCATGAAATAAAGATAATTCAAATTCTAGTGGATCAAGGTAAAATAAGTTAGGAATACAGTCATGTAATTTGGTAGATGACTAACAATACTTGTGTATATACTACTACCATGGTTATTAGTGTGGAGTACATCTATCTAATTAGAGCTATCTTGATGGCCTACCATTTAAAATTTAACTCCAGTTTCCTCCAAAAAGTTTCAAAAATAAACTTTCAAAAATAAACCACCAAAATTCGTATTCACTCCACGCCGTTCAAATTCATCATAAAAATTTAAATCACTCTCATAAATCTTAAAGCAAATTTTTTTTTTCACGTTACTACTAACCTTTTCCAAAATTAATGTTTAAATTCAACTATTTAACTCAAGAATTCATAATTTATGAATCCATAAAAATTTCACAATCACTCAAAAATTTAACACTCTAACATTTTCAATAATAATAATAAAACTTTAGCATATTAAAATAATCTCAAAAATTACGCTCAATGCTCTTATCAATTATAACTTCTCATACTATGTCATACCAATATAATCAAAAATTTAAATGGTAACTTTGTTTAATCAATCAAACAACTTATCACATCATTACTATATATATAATATTTTCTTTCGAAATTTGCGATATTAGCAATCCAACTTTAAACTAAATTTCTAAATAATCTTATCAGTCACAATCTCTTTTCTTTTTTTTTACCAAAAATCTAAATAGATTTGTAATCCTCAATCATAGGACACAATTTAAAATAAAAATCTCAAAAATCGTTTTCAATTATTATAACCAAAAGTTTACCATCCTTACTTCCACTTAAAATTCAAAATTTACTAAACGAAAATCGTAAGTTGTACAACTTAAATTTAAATAATTCCTATGGCCATTTTAAAAAGCTAAGATCATTCTTAATTCAAATTTATAACTGTTCGAAGGTGTATAACTATAATATATAATACTCATATACATCAAAACTCGAAAATCAAATAAATTTATGTTTGTTCAAAGATGTATAACCAAAACTCATAAATGTCACAACTTGAAAAGCAACTAAATTTTTATACTTGTGCAAAGATGTATAGCTATAACCCAATAAATCATAAATATCAAATCTTGAAATTCAACCAATTTCTTAAACCAAATATAAAATTCTATAAATCCTCTGGTGTTTACTATTTAGAAATCTCAGAATAAAACTCTCCTTGGTAATATCCTACTTTACCAATTAATCATTAAATCACACTCTAAAATAAAACTTTTACTCAATTAGTCTTAAATGCATTCCAATTGCCAATATAACCATTCTAGTCATGTGTTTGACCTAAGCATATACTAGTATAGTCATCTTCCTAGTTGACACTAAGCACGAAATAAGAATCAACGGTAGAAAGGAATCAAGCAAGAGGCAATTCAAGGATGTCGAACGAGAGTTCAAAATTTGAGGTCAAGGGAAAAGGTCAAGCTGTATGGATGAGATTCCTAGATTCTAATCCTATGTTGCAGGTTCACATCGGTACAGTAACGTAACCGAAGTGACAAACTCGACCTGCATGGCTACCACAAAAACATGTAACCCCAGTCCCAAAATACGTAGGACTAGAACGTAATCATGCCAGCTGTATACATACGAAGTATATAGACCCTCGTATATATACATAAGCTGTAAAATACAGTAACCAAGGTACTAAATCTCATCCACAAGATAAATAATGATATAAAATAACTTTGAATTTGTCATATACAATCGTTGGGCGGAGACAAAGTCCACTACCAACAAATTTTAATAAGAACGAAATATACAAGGAAAGGAATTTGGTAGAGTAAGGAGATGACGATCCAAGAGCAACATCCGATGATGAATAGAGCGCAAGTCATGGCCTTAGCTAGAGCACCTGCAAGAAATCACGGAACACACACCTGGCGAGATAACCAGGTCCTCAGAGGGACGTAACAAGATACATCAACATGCCATATAATACTGAATATAAATATGCCACAATCTAAGAAAGTGACAAAACACAAAAAGGTAAAATAACCGAACTAAAGTGAACATGCAGTTTAAGAAACAATCCTTCGACGCATGAGCCCTGGCTGTAAATAGGATCGGCATAGTCCCCATATAGGGCACCAGGGGCCTACGTCCATAACGCTCGGGAAGCGTCAGAGGGCACCATGTGCAAGGGGCTACGTCCATAACGCTCTGGAAAACGTCAGAAGGCACCTGGAGCCTGCGTCTCCGACGGAGTGCACAGGTAATAAGGAAAGTGCATAGAAGCCCATACGTCAGGTAATGTTCTCCCCACCCAATGTACCTGTTAAGTCGCATCCACGACCATGTACCTCTACTAACTGCTAAGTCTCCTAACAAGCCTCTATTAGCAGTTAGCCCTAACGCATGCGCATGGGGGATCAGCCCATACGCAAGAACATCTATATGATACTCATCTCACACATCCTCGTGGTACAACGGTGTCAAGGTATATACAATACACTACAACGGTAGTCCCTTAACTCTAGGTCAACATGCAATCAAAGGATACTAACAAAGTAAATTATTAATCACTGAACAGGCAGTAAATCAGGAACTGTAAGAACCGAAATAAAGAACAGTAATATATAAAATAAATGCAGATTGAATATAAACAGTTTAATGGCAAGGTATCTTGCCTGTCATTACGCCTGGTGTGCGATAATATGAAAAGTCCAGCTGGGTCCAATAGCCATAGTCATGGTGCAGAGGTCCAAGGTCGCGAGGAAATAGAAAGATGATCAGTCACAATCAAGATAATTGAGAGAATTTGTGTGAAGAATTACATATACTACTTTTTAGAAAAATACGTATAATACTTGGAAACTATGTTTACTAGTAAAAATAATTTTAGGAAAATATTTGAAAAGCAAGAATAGTTTGGACTAAAACTCTTCGTGTGTCAAAACAAAATCTTTTTAGGTAGAAAAGTATCTTTTGCTAAGACAAATTTTAATATATTTGATAATTTCTAAATAATACAAATATTAATAACAAAACACTAAGAAATTTTTATTTATTAAAATAAGATCTAATGATACTAAACCCATATCATAAAAGTAGTAATTTTGATATATATTTTATCCATATTTTTACCATATTGAAAATTATATTACTGCCATTATTATAACAAACCATTTGATAAAATAATAAAAAATAGAACATAATCATAATAATAATAATAATAATAATAACAATAATAATATAATAATATAATAATAATAATAATAGTAGACGTAATAAAATCTTTCAAGTAGTTGTATAGCTGTCAAACCCCTCCCCAATTGAAATCACAGTGCGGGAGAGAGAGAGAGAAGAGTGAAAAGTAGGGTTTTATACCAGTGGGGTTCGGAGCTCCGGCTGGTGGCCGGCGGAAGCTGGTGAAGCGGAAGGCCAACCTCTCCGTGGGAAGGAAATGTGGGTGGGGGGCGGATCAGAGTCTCGGCGGACGACGTTCACGCAGATTGGGCGGAGCTGCGCTTGCGCAGACGGCGGCCAGGGACGGACATATGCTGCGGCGGAGGCGCCGGATCTGCGGAGGAAAGAGATCGGCGAAGATGGTGCCGACTTCGGAGGAGACGGCACGGGAGCTCGAATCCACGGCGGAGGGCCCTCGCAGCGGAGGCGCCGGGGTTCAGGCGGCGCACTGGAGGCGGCGCGCCGGACTCGGCGGACGGCGGCGGCGGATTAGGTACGAGGCTTCCTCCTCTTTCCATTCTCTATTGTGGTGGCGGTGGTGATGTCTGCTGAGGGGGTGGTTTGGGGTTGACGGTGATGAAGACGGGTGGGGTGAGGGTGATGCCGTGGGGGTTGTTGGGAGATGGCCGGAGTTTTGGGGTGACACGGAGGTGGTTGGCTGGGACTCATGGCCGGAGTCGGGTGACGGGCGGGAGGTTGTGTGGTGATGTCGGGGATGGGAGGATTTCAGCGGTCGTCGTGGGTGGTGGTGACGGGGTTCCTGGTGGTGGCGGTGGGGTTGTAAATTGGCCTGGACAGAGGTTGGCGGTGGTGGCGATGTCAAAATTTGGACAGGAACTGCTTCGGGGTTGCCGTGGCCAGGGATATCACGGCAGCTAGGCTTAGGGTTAGTGGCTAGGATAGGTTTTGGGTTGGGTTGTCCTGCGTGACGCGGAGACGAGTTGTGTCCGGCATGTCGGACACGAGACAAGAAGAATGTATCTGTAATTAATGACATATAGTGGAGGGATGAGGCACAGACACGATACACTGGATGGATAATTTACTGGAGGAGTACCTCTCCTTTTATAGGAGGTGGGAATTCCCAGTTGGATAGGGATTGCGATTTATTTAAATCCCTAATATAAATCACTAATTAATTTAAACCGATTTAAAAATAATTCAATCCAAATCAAATCAAATCTAGATAATTTATATCCTTAATTTAAACTATTTTTAAACAAAGTCAATAAAATCTTTTCTAAATTAAATTACCATATTTAATCAAATGTTATCATTAACAAATCCTAAATATTATTTTCATAGTTAAATAATATGAAAAATTAATTTCGAAAATCACTGTAAATACTTAAATATTACTTCATGATCTAACTTTTATAATAACAAAAATATATTAATAAGCAAATTTTACTTTTTGCAAATCTTTTGGAAATATTTCATATAAACCACAATTTTTCCAATCATCACTCATTTTTAAAAGACGAACAAATAACTCTTTTTAGAAATTAAAATATTTATCACATATTATTTGAACATGAACCTTTCCTATAAAAATAAAATTTGTAATAAAATATTTTTCTAAAGTATGTACCTCGACACATATTTTTACTCGTCGAGAAATTACGAACGCAAATTTTGCATGTTACGTAAATACGACAAAGTGACTCATGTGCACGTATAGATACGAAATAAAAATAAATACGAAATTTTAAAATAAAGAAAATCGTAGTAGAAATTTAGGGGGCTTACATTACAAGGTCTTTCTAGAAGACTTATGGCAATAGTTCATACACAGAGAAGTAGAATTTTAGTTTGTCTGCGATACATTATTGATCTCACCATCACTAAGAAAATGACATTGTACAAATTTGTTGTTATTGAATTTCTAATATTATCAATAGTTACCTTTTCTAATATTTCTTTTGGGTGAATACCATGTGAAAGCTTCAATTAGTAGTTTTTGTCGACTTCTCTACTTATGTGATTTCTAGCATTACAATAACAAGCTATTCATATAACTATTATTCCTCTAAATTCCTGTGATCCTAACTAATTTCTGGTTTGCTATTAATTTGGTTTCTGGCTTCGATCTTCCTGCTATTTGTTCATAAAATGATAACTATTCAAGTAAGTATATATACAAGCACTACCAAAATTTATCGTTTTAGCGACGGCCACATCCGTCGCTAAACCGACGGTAATTACTATTAGCGACCGATAACCGACGAATTTTGGCCAAAAAAATCCGTCGGCAATTAGCTCGTCGCTAATAACGTTCCGTCGCTAAGTTGTCGTCACATGACGGAATAGCGACGGATTGTCGACGTCACAATACGAAGCATTAGCGACGCATTTTCGACGGACTTTCGTCCATTTCAACTATTAAGTACTGAAATGTGTAGGCAATAGCGACGTAAAATTCCGTCGGTAACCCATCGTAATAGCGTATCAGATCGTATCATGACGTCGCTAATCCATCGGTATTCGTCGGTACCTAACGACGGATTGGCGACGGTGTTCTGACGGACTATCCGTCGATCAGGTTCTGGAAATGCTTGGCATTTCCAGCACCATGGCGACGGAAGAGTAGTCGCTAATCCGTCGCGATCGCGTCGTCACAGCGACGGATTGCTGACTGATTGTCCGTCGCCATGATTCTAAAAATGTCATGCATTTCCAGAACCATGTCGACGGATTGTCCGTCGCTAAGCGGTCGCCAGATAGAGCGACTGCTTAGCGGCTGATTATCAGTCGCCCTGGCGACGGATAGTCCGTCGCTATTCCGTCGAAGTTTATACCACCAGAACCTTGCCGACGGATAATCCGTCGATCACTCGTCGCTACCTGGAAACAGTTTAAAAACTCCAGATAGCGACGGCTAATCCGTCGAAACCCGTCGGCAACTGGGAATATCTGTCGCTAAATGGTCACTAGTCCGTCGCTAACTGAGTTTTTTGGGAAAAAATTGCAGCACTTTCCCTGTTCACAAATATATGCATAAACCAAACCAATATATAATGCACACCAATTATCCAACAATCCCACAGACCAAATATTAATGCACACCAATTATCCAGAATCACATAGACCAAATATGCACATACGAATTTAATGCACACCAATTATCCAAGAATCACAGACCAAACCAAATTAATAGAAAATAAATATCAATTATCCTAAAGAGTAACATAATATCCGGTGCTATAAGCCGATTATAGCATAATTAGTTCAAAGCTCTCACAAATAATCCAAATTTTCTTAATACAACATTTTAAGAAGGAGGAGGTCGATTGTCCGTTTCTATTCGACCGACGAATATACTCCTCCACAAGGTACGGGGGCAAGGCTCGTAGACACTGCTCGAAAGTCGCCGAAGCTGCTCTGCGGACATGAGATCCAGGAGTGCCGTCACAGCCGTAGGCGGTAGCACAGGGGCATCAGGGTTGAAAAAATGGCCCACGGAAGACGGACCGACACCTGCAGTCGACGGACCAGTAGAAGATGGACGAGCACCATCAGCAGACGTACCGACAGTAGCAGACGGACCGACAGCAGCAGACGCAGGCAAAAGTGCGTGGTAAATTGCTCCCGCAAGGACGACACCGCCTCGTGCAGCTGCGTACGCTGCGACCTAACATCATCATTTGCCCGGGCCACGGAAGGCAGTGTCGGTAGAAATCTCTGCGTCGCCATATGCAATGGCCCTAGGGAGCCGACTCCGTACAGGAACCCTTTCTTAAAGCCGCCGACGGTATCTACGAACAAGTCGTTCCGAGCGGCCAAAGAGAGGGCATCCGAAAGGGCATCGTTTCACCGACATCCTCGGTGTCAGTTAACTGAGCCCGACTAAGGGCCTCACGATACGCAGCCTATCAAATGAATGTGTTTATATTATAAGATTTACCTAAGTTGTAATCTAAATCTTATGTTTCGCTAAGTTAAGTGTGAATCCTAAGTTTACCTAAGTTATAGTCCGAATACTTTTAATTCTAACATTAATCTCATAAACATAAGTACTTACATCAGTCTCCTTGGCCCTCTCATCGACGAAGCTCCCGTCCTTCCGTCTTTTGTGCGTATGCTGGAACACGTCGTGCATGGTGACCGATTCTGGCGCCCTTCCCTCCTTCACCGCCCGTTGGGCCTGTATACAAAATTTCCGTAGAAACTAATTAACTCCTTTAATTAATACCTAATTCGATAGTAAAATAAATTTACGGTTGCTCACCAGATCTGTAAGTGTCGCTGCGTGGGACCTTGATTCCCCCGTATGAAGGCCCGCGGCAGATCGGTTCACCTTCGCCTTCTCCGATTTCTTCTTGTACACAGGGGTATCTATCATGCCTAAGAGGTCCTCATAATACTCCTGCCGGATCCAATTCGGCCTCGTATGCCCCATTTTTGGTCATGAATCATATCCCGTATCTTCTTCGAGCATGCGCTTCTGTAGGTCCTGCGGATCTCCTCCTCGCGATGGGGGGCCACCAGTACGTTGTCTAACACAGAAAACATTTATCACGTAATTTAAAAATGGTTGATTAAAGAATCACATAGACTTAACCAAAAAAATATAGATATACCCTCAACTCGTCGAGCCAGACGTACTGCACGTTTGGGGGCACCGACGTAAAGTTGAGGTAGGGACAGTGGAAGTTAGCCCTGATAATTTCTCCAAGGGCCCTGCCAACATTAAACGAAAAAACCTACAAACAAGAAACGACTGGATTATTAACTTGAATAAATGAAAGAAATTTAATAAATTAACTTAAATTTACTTACGAGGTCCCCGCGGGCCATAGCTCTCGTCGGAACTCCCCTCTCGGCCTCTCTGGTGCCGTCGGAGGATCTGCGGGTCCGCGTATGTACTCCATAGTAACCGGATGGAACCGAGTATAGGGGTACTCTGGGGCCCACTGTGCAGTAACTGGGGCATCCCCTGGTGGATCTGCTGCTGGTGGTTTCGATAGCGGATCGGATCCGCTAGCAGATCCGGACTGATACCTCGATGAAGTGGTCGATCGAGGGCGGGATGCGTCTGTGCCCGAGGTACTCCCGGGTCGGGCTCGCTCGATGGGGTCATATCCCGGGAACTTTGAATGCAACCACGACCACCAGCACCAGTACGACCACGACCACGACCCGCACCACCACCACACCACCACCACGGCCAGCCATCATGACCTGTAAATAGAACACATAACATAATTAACAATATAAAAGTGTAAATGGATATAAAAAACTAAACTAAAATATACATACCACCAGTAGGAAGACGAGTGTCACCGCGACGAAAAAGACTATGAGTGCCATCTGCAATAAGTAAATAATCGAATGAAAAAACATGAATTCACGTAATTGCTTTTATGAGGTCAAACTTAATTCACGTAATTGGAAGTGTTTTTACTATACAACAATATTTAACCTAATCATCGTCTTCGTTCTCATCCTCGGCCTCGTCTTCATCATCATCCTCATCCTCCCTTATCCTTATCTTCATCGTTATTTCATCTGTATCCTCATCCCCATCAAATTCTTCTTCTTCTTCTTCTTCTTCTTCCTCAAAAT
>JANAVB010017845.1:0-13842 GCA_029216955.1 Iris pallida
CTGCTCGTATCTTCAAAATCCCTGAGATTCTTGACCTGATCACATTGCTTGTATCATTGATCTGTCCTGGTCCTTTCTTTACTGTTCCCTATGTCGTCTTCTTCAGCGGCATTACTCCCGGACCTGCCAACCAGCCAGAGGAAGCTCGACAAGCACCCCAGCCCCAGGAAGATCAAGCTCAGCACTCTGGAGTAGCCTCCCGAGTTATGCTTCCCGGAGGCTCGGAACCTCTAGTTCAGGCAGCTTCGCCCGTTTAACACAGCTAGACAAGATGAGGGACCTTTGGTAGGGCTTATCAGAGAACTGCTTGCATCCCAAGATCGTCGAGGCGACGCCTTGCGCCAGGAAGTTCATGATACACTAAACCGAGGAGGTCCCCAAGGGAATCAGGCGGCCAACAGTTTCAAGCGCTTGAACCCTCCCTTCTTTGACGGCAGTGAAGATGCGATTGCCGCGGACGCTTGGCTTCAGGATACCGAGGTGGTTCTAGAAGCAGCTAGGACACCTGAGAATGAGAAGGTGGCCGTGGTACGGCAACAGTTGTTAGACTTGGCTCGCGATTGGTGGGCAGCTCAGGCCATGGGATTAGCAGCGCCAGTCACTTGGGCGACGTTCAGAGAAAGGTTCCAGACGAAGTACTTTGATGCGGTGGCACGGTACGACCTGCAGACTAGATTCACCAACTTGAAGCAAGGAGGCAGGACGGTCGATGGCTATGCGATCGAGTTTTCTAGGCTGAGTAGGTTCGCCCCCACTTTGGTGGCGACCGAGTTTGATAAGGCTCAGCGATTCCAACAGGGGCTACACTTAGAGATATTATTAGCTGTGGAACAGTTCGAGCACCAGACGTTCGATGCAGTATTGAAGGCGGCAAGGAGGCATGAGTATACCTCCCGGAGAATTGTGGACAGGACCGGAGGCAGGAAACGGTCCCACAACCAGATGCACCAATCTTCAGCTCCAGCCCCGGCAGCTAGGGGTATAACCATTGGAACTCCGAGGCGGACGGCCTCAGTGACGTCGGTTCAGCATTCGACCCCGACGTACCCGCAGCAGCAGAAGCAGAAGCAGTCTTCCGCGGTGGGATGTTCTCATTGCGGGAAGCCGGGCCATGTAGTGGCAGAGTGTCGTAGGGCACAGGAATTGTGCCTGGCTTGTGGAGGAGCAGACCACCAGATAGGGACCTGCCCGAATAGGGGAGGTCCATCATCATCCAACCTTTCTAGTTCTTCGGTGAGAGGACCAGCCCCAGCTCCAGTTCAGCAGCAGCAGCAGTACCCGAGGCCATTGTTGCCTCAGGCCCAGGCCTTTCAGCAGCAGATCACCCAGGCTGCAGCACAGAACCGACAGAGGGGTTTCCAGCAGAGAGGACCCGCAGCTAGAGGTCAGGCTATGATGATGACCATGGAAGTGAAGAACAGTTTGGCAACTCTAGAGGGGGGGTGAATAGAGTATATATGTATAATGACCAATAAAAATTAACTCTTTCACTAACAATGAATAGTCAGAGTAAAATGCGGAATGTAAATGAAAGACAAGAGAGCATACGCAAACACAGCAATTTTAACCTGGTTTCCCTCGTGGAGGACTAGTCCAGGCCTGAGAACTCTAGCTCAGGATTAAATCCACTATTTGTGAAATAGTAGCTTACAACCCGTGCCTTTTCTTCAGAAGAGCACGTCAACTTCTTACAGAGAATCGCAGTGGCGATTTGCTTGGAATTGTCCAAGCGATTTCTTCACTCTTGCACAAGAATCCTAAATGAGAGATGCTGAGCACTCGAGACTTAGGAGGCTTGTGGCTAGTAGATGGGAAGGGTATGGCTTATAGAGCTTGTAGGAGAGAAGAGAAGAGAAGATTGAGTGATTCAAAATGAGAGAATTCATGCCCTATTTATACTGATTTTAGGGACAGAATTCGGCCAGAATTCGGGTAAGGAAATTCAAAAATTTGGCCGTTGGACAGCTAGCAAACAGCTAACCCTAAAATTAGGGTTCCTGATTTCTAGGGGACAGAGTTCGGCCCGAACTCTGTGTGGAGGCAGAGTTCGGCCCGAACTCTGTCTCCAGAGCACAGAATGGTCCTAAGAGGGACTTGTGGGCAATTTGGTTTTGGTGGAGCTTGGGATTTTGGGTAGGCTTGTATACTAAGTTCCAAGAGCTCAGCATAACTCAGAGTACATAAATCTAGACTCAATGAAATCATAAAATACAGACTCCAGAACACACTGAGAGCTGAAGACTGAGCTGTCATCTGTCTTGAACTGAATGCAGTCGTCGTGTGTCGTATTGAATTTATACAAGTATTATTTGGTCAATATAGTCAATATTTGGTTGACTGTGACTTTGTGTCAACAATCTCCCCCATATTGATAATTGACAAAATAATATATGTATATTTCAATATTCATACCTGGACACAGTTGATTGTAATATAGCTCCATAGCTCCCCCATAAACGATGCCTGAGCTAAGCGAAAATAGCTCCCCCGTAAACCATGAGCGGTGTCGAGCTAGAAGCTATAGCTCTCCCCCGTACAAATTGCATAGTTCCTGTGATCTGATAGATGATATTTTCCAGAGCAAGAAGCACAGATATACACAGATCTACGAATGCATAGAGCCAGTAATAGTATCCCAAAACAAGCACAACATATAAATATACATATGTTTCTCCCCCTTTTGGCAGTTAGCAATATAAGAAACAATGAATAGTAATGCAACCACACTAAGAGAAGAAACAGTATAATATGGAGCAAAATAAGCATTGACATAGAATGATAATAAAGATAGATAATGTCATCCACCAAACCAAGTGGCCAACTCAGAAACGGAAGTACATAAAACCAGCTATATGAAACTATAAGAAACTAAATAACTAAAAGCAAAAATAACTAAGACCATCAGCAGTGGCAGCAGCAGCAGATAGTAGCCAGTCTCCATCATGGAGCACGAGAAGGTCCTGGAACATCTGATGGACCATGGAAAGATCCAACGAAAAGGTCCTGGAACATCTGAAGATCCACAAAAGTATCATCTGGATCCATATACTGCATGACCCACGGATCATCAATGCGATAACCCGCGCGCGCTGGATCCCTCTCAATAGGCACATGCAGATCAGGATGACGAGCAAGTGAATACCGCATATCATGCAGAGAGTTCCCAAGGGCACTAATCTGCAGAGTGGTACGGTAATCATGCTGCGTCCAGCGATCGTCCTCAATAGCAAAACGATCGCGAAGCATAGTCTGAAGTGAATCCAAGGTAGCAGGAGGTGCAGTCTGACCGAGTGGAGGGGCGTTAGGCTCCTCATCAGCAGACGAATTAGTAGCAGCAACAGGCTGAAGGAGTCGTGCCGGAGATAGAAAGGTAGGTGCCGGCAGAAACGGACAAGCATCAAGTGGTATGTGAAAAGCACGAAAGATCATAGGAAGATACAGAGGATAAACCAAAGCTCGTGGTTTCCTCCTACAGCGAATCATCCAGTCCATCATAGTACGTGGAAGATTGAAATGAATTCCAAAGTGAAGATGATAAAGAGCAGAAATTTCAAGATAAGTAATTTCATCAGGGGAACCGATCTTGGGTAGAATGGTGTTAGAAATGATCCAATGAAGATCAGAAAAATATGGGTTGAGATATTTTGTCATGAGCTTTCGAGGACGTGTGTAAGGAGTGCACAAATCGTCCTTGAAGCTTTCAAGAGAAAGTCCGTTGGGAAAATGGAACGAGCGAGCATCAACAAGTCTTTCCCAAGAACTTGGCTCAAGAAGATCAAGATATTCTGCTAATTCAAAGTCATCAAACGAGATATCGATACCAGCAACTCGTGAATAAATACGAAGATCATCAAAGGTTAAGTTGCAGTAGAACATTTGAATGGCATGATGATAAATAGCAGAGGATGTAGTGACAAGTTCATCAATATAAAGGTCATGGAATAAAGAATCATATTGAGAGAATATTGAAAAATTGATAGGATGTCCCGTGAATACCTGACGATTCCGAAAGTCACTAAACCAGTTGTTTGATGCATCAAGTGAGACAAAAAGTCTATTGTCATAAGTGGAAGGATGTAGAGGACGAGGTGGATTGAATAAAGGGTGAGGTGGTTGAGGAAGTTCAATGATTTGTTCAATTGATGGAGAAGAATCTGAAGAGGAAATACTCTCAATGCGAATCCTCTTCCCACGATTGAACAAGCAAGGAGCCATTAAAAGATATTAACTAGAAGATAGAAAATATGAATGATACCTCAAACAGGTAAAGAGCAATGGAGGATAATGGAGAGGAGACACCTTTTTGTTGATTTGAGAAACAATGGGGTACTCTGGATCAAAAACTAGGGTTAGGGTTTCAAGGAAAGAATGTGTATAGGTGAAAAAAGGTGGTAATAGTGAAGGAGAGAGGTAGAATCCCGACATAAAGTAGGGTTTTGTCTTTTGGTCGGGTGAAATATGGACCATTGGATTAGAAAAGATCCAACGGTGGAGCCAGATCCCGATTCTGGAACCTAGGGACCGAACTCGGCCCGAACTCTGATATGGGCAGAGTTCGGCCCGAGTTCTGGCTCAATAGTCCAGAACTTAAAAAGGCAAAAGTCAGGAAGAAAAGTTCAATAATAAACAAAATGACAGTCGGGAATAACAAAGAGTGTTGAATGAAAGAAATAGATAGAGAGGTATACAGAAAATAGAATGAACTTTTAGAAAATGTCAATTAGGCAATATTAAATTGAAACAAGCCATATAATAAATAAGGACATATACTGTGGTTCAATAGTCCAAATTTGCCATGGGTTAGCTGCAGGGGCCGGATCCCAGCTAGCGGTAGTCCTGAGGACTAGTGCACCGTGTCGCTTAGGCTTTTACGCCTTGTTGTCAGAAGGACCCTTTCGGCTTGTACCCATACCAAATTCTTTGTAAGGAATCACAATATACACGATATTTACGCAGGTGAGTTTCAATTTATGACTGCTTCATCTAAGATTCCAAGTTCACGACAAAGAAAATTGAAGCGCTCTTCGGATAGTGGCTTAGTAAAGAAGTCTGCCAGCTGATGATCAGTGTCAATAAATTCTAAGTTAATCGTGCCATTTTGCTGATGATCACGCAAAAAGTGGTGTCTGATCTCAATGTGTTTAGTGCGTGAGTGACAGACAGGGTTCTTAGTCAAATTGATGGCACTAGTATTGTCACAGAATATAGGAATATGCATGAAAGATAACTTATAGTCTTCAAGGGTTTGCTTCATCCACAGAATCTGTGCACAACAACGCCCAGCTGCTATATATTCAGCTTCTGTTGTGGATAGTGCGACAGAGTTCTGCTTCTTGCTAAACCATGAGACTAGAGCCTTTCCTAACAAATGACACGTGCCGCTCGTACTTTTACGGTCGACCTTGCATCCAGCAAAGTCAGCATCAGAGTAACCGATGAGGTCAAATGATGTTGACTTGGGATACCATAGGCCCACTGTAACCGTACCCTTAAGGTATCGAAAGATACGCTTAACCGCGGTCATGTGAGATTCCTTAGGATTTGCTTGATATCTAGCACATAGGCAAACACTAAACATGATATCGGGGCGACTAGCAGTTAAATAAAGTAAGCTGCCTATCATACCTCGATACTTACGTTGATCAACAGGTTTGCCGCTCTCATCTGGTTCGAGTTTGGTTGAAGTAGCCATTGGCGTGCTAATTGGTTTGACGTTGTCAAGGTCGAACTTCTTCAGCATGTCCTTGGTATACTTCGATTGACAGATGAAAGTTCCATTTGCCAGTTGCTTTACTTGCAGGCCAAGAAAGTAGTTGAGCTCTCCCATCATGCTCATCTCAAATTCTGTCTGCATACACTTGGCAAATTCTTGACAAAGAGTTTCATCAGTAGATCCAAAAATAATATCATCAACATAAATTTGAATTAATAGAATGGTGTCTTTGAAAGATTTGATAAACAGTGTAGTGTCAATTTTCCCTTTAGAAAAACCTTTCTCAAGCAGGAAGCTGCTTAGCCTTTCATACCAAGCTCTGGGAGCTTGTTTAAGGCCATAAAGCGCTTTCTTTAGCTTGAACACGTGGTCGGGAAATTTGTGATTTTCAAAGCCAGGGGGTTGTTTGACATAAACTTCCTCCTTAATAAAGCCATTCAAGAAAGCACTTTTAACATCCATTTGAAATAATTTAAAGTTCTGATGATTGGCAAAAGCACAAAGCATCCGAATGGATTCAAGTCTAGCAACAGGAGCATATGTCTCATCGTAGTCGATACCTTCCTCTTGGTTGTATCCTTGAGCTACTAGACGAGCTTTGTTACGTGTGACTGAACCATCTTCATTTACTTTGTTTCTAAACACCCATTTGGTACCAATTATTGAATGATTGGCCGGTTTAGGAACTAGTTCCCATACTTGGCTTCTTTCAAATTGGTTGAGTTCTTCTTGCATAGCAGAGATCCAAAATTCATCAGTAAAAGCTTCAGAAATGTTTTTAGGCTCTACTTGTGAAATGAAGGCAGTGCTAGCAACAGAGTCTCTTAATGATGATCTAGTAGTAACTCCACGTGACACTTCACCTATGACTAAATTTTCTGGATGTGAAGGTTTGAATGAGAATTTCTTAGGCAAACCCTCCAGAGAATTAGTTTCAGTTGAAGTATTCATTGGAGTAGAGGAAGTTGATGGCACAACATCATCATCAAGAGTACTTACTGCACTGTTATCTTCATCAAAAGTCACATTTGTTGACTCCTCCACAATAAGTGAGCGTTTATTGAAAACTCTATATCCCTTACTTTTGGCAGCATAACCAAGAAAGATACCATCGTCAGCTTTGGCATCAAATTTGCCTAAGTTGTCTTTGGTGTTAAGGATAAAACATCTGCAGCCAAAAACTCTGAAATAAGAAACATTTGGGGTTCTCCCAAACCAAAGCTCATAGGGTGTTTTTCTTCGAAATGGGACGAATAAGCACCCTATTTAAAATGTGGCATGCTGTACTTACAGCTTCTGCCCAAAAATATTTCGGAAGAGAAAATTTATTCAACATGACTCTAGCCATATCGCCAAGAGTCCTATTCTTCCGCTCCACAACACCATTTTGTTGAGGAGTTCTAGGACAGGAAAATTCATGATCAATACCATTTGCATTACAAAAACTTTCAAAATCTGAATTTACGAATTCGCCTCCATGATCACTTCGGATTCGAGTAATCATGTAGCCTTTTTCGTTTTGAACTTTATTTACAAAAACTTTGAAAACAGAGATAGCATCGCTTTTATTAGCGAGAAAGAAAACCCAAGTAAATCTCGAAAAATCATCAATAATAACAAAAGCATATAGTTTGCCACCAAGGCTAGCTATTCTACTAGGACCAAATAAATCCATATGGAGTAATTGCAAGGGTCTAGTAGTACTTACAGAGTTGATGGAATGAAATGAGGATTTAGTTGCCTTGTTAAGTTCACATTCGGCACATACCGTGTCCTTTTTGAATGTGATGTCAGGCAATCCTCTCACTAGCTTCTTGGTAGAAAGCCTGGATATAACATCCATGTTGGCATGACGAGACGCTGGTGCCATAGTAGTCGTTCGTCTTTGTGTGCATATAAACATCTACCTGCATGGTTAGTATTTATAGAGAGATAGAAAATATAGATATTGTCCTCTCTTTTCCCTTCAAAAGCAATGTCTCCTGTTGACCTATCGTAGATGTAGCAACAGTTTTGTCCAAAGTTAATATCATATCCATGATCAGCAAGATGGCTAATGCTGAGCAGGTTATGCTTTAACTCGGTCACTAGGCAGACATCCTTTATAACAGGAGAAGGAGGATGACCAATGATACCGTTACCTATTATATGCCCTTTGAAATTGTTACCGAAGGATACGTATCCTTCTCTTTTCATCGATAGTGATGCAAAAAGATTTGCGTCTCCCGTCATATGTCGCGAGCATCCACTATCGAGAATCCACTTACTCTCAGTTGAGGAGGAAAGGTCCACCTACATCAAGAGTAGATGTGACCTTTGGTACCCATTTTCTTGAGGGTCCTGAAAAGTTAGTTTTTGGAAACCAAGCATATATTTTCTTGTCTACCAGTCTTCTAACTCTACACTGTGGTGAAATGTGTCCATGTTTTCCACAGTAAGTACAGATGGCATTTTTATTTATACTAGGAGCATGAGAATGATATCTATGAGCAACAGGATGAGGATGATATGGAGAATTAGCATGGTAATGATGACTATGCTTAGAGTGAGTGGCATGATGATGATGTCTGTGTGTCATAGCATGATGATATTGACTGTGAGGAGTGGCATGCTGAAATTGTCTATATGGCATAGTGTGATGTTGTGGCATGATATGATGATTTTGCTTATGTGGCATGGCATGTTGATGAGGTATGGTATGATGACTTTGTCTATGTGTAGAGTGATATTGGTTGTGTCTTTGTGCAATATGATGAGTATGAGGAGTATTTTTACGTGCATGTGGTTTGTGAAAGTTTGTGTAAATAAATGCATGGTT
Organism: Iris pallida; assembly: GCA_029216955.1. Taxonomy (NCBI): domain Eukaryota; kingdom Viridiplantae; phylum Streptophyta; class Magnoliopsida; order Asparagales; family Iridaceae; genus Iris; species Iris pallida. Next base: position 8,532 of record JANAVB010017845.1, read on the forward strand.
ATGTGCTGTATGAGGGTGACGTGGTTGACTAGCATGAGTGGTGTTGTGCTCATGTGATTGGGTTTGAGGTTTAGCCACCTGTTTTCCCAATTTGATTTCTAATCTTTTAGAAACAGCTTGTAATTCATCACTTTAATATTCAAGCCATAGATCTTAGTCAGAGAAATCTTGTGTCTACTCTTTTCTTCAGCAAGCAATGTATTGAGAGTAGTGATTTCTTGAGTTTGTTGCTCAATGCGTGCTTCAGCATCATGTAAGCTTAATTTAAGCTTCGATACTTCATCAGTGTCATTTGTGGGAGATGTGTTCTAACATTATTAAGAAGCAAGGAAATTCTTTATCTCATCTTCTAGACTTTTGATTTTGTCCTTGGCATGCTTGTATTTACCGATAATCTTTTGTGATCATCAAGTAAATCGGTGAAGGCATCGCCAAGTTCATCAAAAGAGTCTCTAAAGTTTCGTTTGATACCTTGGTGGAATTTGCCATGAGGCAACATTTGCTTTGTCTTGAGGAGAGTTCTTTTCTTCCTCGGAGTCACTTGCTTCGCTTTCATGCCAAATGCTTGTGTTGGCATATCTTTTGATGAGTTCTTCTTGTAGGGCTTTTCATACCGGTTGCTCTTCTTTAAGAGCGGACAGTCTCTTCTGACGTGTCCAGTCTTTTTGCAACCATAGCAAGTTGGCTCTTCTTCATCGTCTTCTTGTGGTTCCTTCTTTCTTTGATTGAAGCGAAGGAATTTCTTGAAGTTACGTACCATGAGAGCTTGGTCTTCATCATGAGATATCGTCTTCAGTCTCATCGTGATCAACCTTTCGTCGATGGACTTTGAGTGCTATCTCCCTGGTCTTCGGAGCAGGCTCTTCCTTGAGGTCAAGCTCGTGAGTCATGAGCTTGCCCATCAAAGTCTCCATAGACATACTTGTGAGATCATTTCCTTCTATGATGGCTGTCACCTTAGGGTTCCAAATCTTTGGTAACCCTCTGAGTAGCTTGCGGATCTTCTCATGGTTTGAGTACTGCTTACCGAGCGAGGATAACGGGTTGATGATGTCGAGGAATCTTGTAAACATTTGAGTGATCGTCTCATTTGGCTTCATCTTGAAGGCTTCGTACTCTTGAGTGAGACGGCTTATCTTTGATTCCTTGACTTGAGTGGTTCCTTCATGCGTCACTTCCAGAAGTCTCCATACTTCATGAGCAGTGGTGCATGTAGAGACCCTGTTAAACTCGTTCCTGTCTATAGCACAGAATAAAGCATTAATAGCCCTAGCATCTAGACTTGCCTGTTTCTTCTCCTCGACAGAATATTGTCGTGTGGCTTCTCAGTGAGGTCACCATCGACAACTATTCTGGCGGGCTTTTTGTAACCGTCAGTTACGACAGTCCACAGGTCAAAGTCTAGAGACTTCAGATAAAAACTCATCCTTGTTTTCCAATATGTGTAGTTAGTCCCATCAAATAGGGGAGGCCTATGAGTGGACTGACCTTCACCATGATTGGAGATCAAGGATTGTGTGGTTGCCATGGATCAGCTCTTAGGATGTTAGTCCTTATAAAGAGAACAGAGCTCTGATACCAATTGAAGAACAGTTTGGCAACTCTAGAGGGGGGGTGAATAGAGTATATGTATAATGACCAATAAAAAATTAACTCTTTCACTAACAATGAATAGTCAGAGTAAAATGCGGAATGTAAATGAAAGACAAGAGAGCATACGCAAACACAGCAATTTTAACCTGGTTTCCCTCGTGGAGGACTAGTCCAGGCCTGAGAACTCTAGCTCAGGATTAAATCCACTATTTGTGAAATAGTAGCTTACAACCCGTGCCTTTTCTTCAGAAGAGCACGTCAACTTCTTACAGAGAATCGCAGTGGCGATTTGCTTGGAATTGTCCAAGCGATTTCTTCACTCTTGCACAAGAATCCTAAATGAGAGATGCTGAGCACTCGAGACTTAGGAGGCTTGTGGCTAGTAGATGGGAAGGGTATGGCTTATAGAGCTTGTAGGAGAGAAGAGAAGAGAAGATTGAGTGATTCAAAATGAGAGAATTCATGCCCTATTTATACTGATTTTAGGGACAGAATTCGGCCAGAATTCGGGTAAGGAAATTCAAAAATTTGGCCGTTGGACAGCTAGCAAACAGCTAACCCTAAAATTAGGGTTCCTGATTTCTAGGGGACAGAGTTCGGCCCGAACTCTGTGTGGAGGCAGAGTTCGGCCCGAACTCTGTCTCCAGAGCACAGAATGGTCCTAAGAGGGACTTGTGGGCAATTTGGTTTTGGTGGAGCTTGGGATTTTGGGTAGGCTTGTATACTAAGTTCCAAGAGCTCAGCATAACTCAGAGTACATAAATCTAGACTCAATGAAATCATAAAATACAGACTCCAGAACACACTGAGAGCTGAAGACTGAGCTGTCATCTGTCTTGAACTGAATGCAGTCGTCGTGTGTCGTATTGAATTTATACAAGTATTATTTGGTCAATATAGTCAATATTTGGTTGACTGTGACTTTGTGTCAACAGGAAGAAGAAGTTGCACCAGGTGAGGTAGTGGCAGGTACTATTCTCGTCAAACCTTTCCAGCATCTGTATTATTTGATTCTGGTGCATCGCATTCATTCATGTCTGCACGATTCGCGACACGGATAGGATTGGAGCCCGAGTCATTATCAGTGAGGCTCAATATACTTACTGGTAATGGTCTTGTGGGAGTAGATCGAGTGTTTTCCTCGTGTCGGATCGTAGTTAGCGGTAGGGAATTCCCCGCTAGGCTCATAGAGTTCCCTATGGCAGACTATGATGTAGTCCTAGGCATGGATTGGTTGAGGAACCATTATGCTAGGATAGACTGCCATATTGGCAGAGTTGTCTTTAGTATTCCCGGAGAGCCAGAGTTTTCATTTTCCAGAGGCACAGTAGAGCCATCTCCTCCAGTATGCGGATGGCAGTAGCAGCGTGCAGTTGCCCCGGATAGTTGAAGAGTTTCCAGATGTTCCCAGAGGAACTTCCAGGGATGCCACCAGAGCGGGAGATCGAGTTCACCATCGACTTGATTCCCGGGACAGCACCAGTATCAGAGCGGTCTACAGGATGGCGCCTTCAGAGTTGGAGATTTTGTACAAGATGATTGAAGAACTCAGGACCAAGGGATTCATTCGTGCAAGTGGATCGCCTTGGGGAGCCCCGATGCTTCTTGTGAAAAAGAAGGATGGTACGTCTAGGCTATTGTTGATTATCGTACCTTGAACTCAGTGACAATCAAGAACAGATACCCTCTCCCGAGGATAGATGACTTGTTTGACCAACTCAAGGGGGGCTTCAGTTTTCTCGAAGATAGACTTACGGTCAGGATACCACCAGATCAGAGTCAGAGAGCAGGACATCCCGAAGACGGCGTTCAGATCTAGGTACGGGCATTGGGAGTTTCTAGTTATGCCCTTTGGAGCGACCAATGCGCCGGCAGTGTTCATGGACCTCATGAACCGTATTTTATGCCTTACTTGGATCAGTTTGTGATAGTGTTCCTTGATGACATCCTGGTCTACAGCAAGAGTGAAGCAGAGCACGAGCAGCATCTCAGAGTTGTCCTCCAGATTCTCAGAGAGCACCAGTTGTACGCCAAGTTCAGTAAATGCGAGTTCTGGCTCGATCGCATTTCGTACTTGGGTCACATCATTACCAGAGGAGGAGTGGAAGTGGATCCCCAGAAGATTGTGGCTATCGAGGCATGGCCAGTACCCAGCTCAGTGGCAGAAGTTCGCAGCTTTCTTGGATTGGCCGGCTACTACGGCGGTTCGTCTCTGATTTTGCAAAGATTTCAGCACCGATGACCCAGTTGACCCGCAAGGATGTGCCATTCGTTTGGACAGCAGAATGTCAGGAATCATTTGAGAAGTTGAAGCGAGGTTTGATAACGCCTCCCATTCTCACACTTCCAGATGGGACGGAGGATTCACAGTTTATTGTGACGCTTCAGGCAGAGGATTGGGATGTGTTTGATGCAGCATGGGAAGGTAATTGCTTATGCGTCACGTCAACTCCGTGATCATGAGAAGAATTACCCGACCCACGACTTGGAGCTAGCAGCAGTAGTGTTGCACTTAAGTTGTGGAGACACTACTTGTACGAAGACAGAGTGGAGATATTTACTGATCATAAAAGCCTGAAGTATGTTTTCACCCAGAAGGATCTTAATATGCGGCAGAGAAGATGGCTTGAGCTACTGGTGGACTACGATGTGGATTTGCAGTATCATCCAGGGAAGGCCAACGTTGTAGCAGATGCGTTGAGCCGGAGAGCCAGAGTTATTTCCTGACGGCGCAACCAGAGTTATTGTCGAATCTTCAGAAGATGGGAATTGAAGTGGTCTTCCTTCCAATATGGCCTTGATGGCCAGCTACAGATTTAGTCCACCATAGTTGAGAGGATCCGGACCGCACAGTTAGCAGATTCCAAGATTCAGCGTCTCAGAGCAGAGTGCGAGGCAGGGAGAAGGCCAGAGTTATGTATTCATGAGGATGGTACACTTCGACACGGCACGCGTCTTTGTGTACCCAGTGGAGATATCAGACAGGAAGTTATGGCAGAGGCTCACAGTTCGCAGTACTCCATTCACCCAGGCAGCACGAAGTGTACAGAGATATTCGTCAACACTTTGGTGGAATGGTATGAGAGGGAGATAGCCCGGTATGTCTCTCGATGTTTGGTTTGCCAACAAGTCAAAGTGAACATCAGAGGCCAGCTGGACTTCTTCAACCTTTACCGATCCCAGAATGGAAATGGGAGCACATAACCATGGATTTCGTGACTGGGTTACCCAGATCTCCGACAGGCAGAGATGCTATTTGGGTCATTGTGGACAGCTTACCAAGGTGGCACACTTTCTTTCATTTAGAGTTTGGACAGTCGACGGCACAGCTAGCAGAGATGTATCTCAGGCAGATCGTCAGATTCACGGAGTGCCAGTCAGCATAGTATCAGACAGGGATACGAGATTGATATCGCACTTCTAGCGCAGTCTTCATCAAAGTTTGGGGACTCGTCTCAAGTTCAGCTCAGCGTATCATCCGCAGACACGATGGGCAGTCGAGCGCACTATACAAACTCTCGAAGATAGTTTACGGTCATGCACCCTTGACTTCGGTGGTTCGTGGGAGGATCACCTGCACCTGGTGGAATTCTCGTACAACAATAGTTTCCAAGACAGTATCCAGATGGCACCCTTCGAGGCTCTGTATGGCAGGAAGTGCAGATCTCCGTTAGCATGGGACTATGTCGGAGAGAGGCAGATGCTCGATCCAGAACTG
>JANAVB010017846.1:0-5000 GCA_029216955.1 Iris pallida
TCGTAATAAACTGTGAATCCTCCGGTCCCATCTGGAAGCGTGAGAATGGGAGCCGTTATCAAACCTCGCTTCAACTTCTCGAATGATTCCTGACACTCTGCTGTCCAAACAAATGGCACATCCTTACGAGTCAAGTGGGTCATCGGCGCTAAAATCCTTGCAAAATCTAAAACGAATCGCCGGTAGTAGCGGCCAATCAAAGAAAGCTGCGAACCTCTGCCACTGAGCTGGGTACTGGCTATGACTAGATAGCCACAATCTTCTGGGGATCCACTTTCACTCCTTCTCGGTAATGATGTGACCCAAGTACGAAATGCGATCGAGCCAGAACTCGCATTTACTGAACTTGGCGTACAACTGGTGCTCCCTAAGCATCTGAAGGACGATTCTGAGATGCTGCTCATGCTCTGCTTCACTCTTGCTGTAGACCAGGATATCATCTAGGAACACAATCACGAACTGATCCAAGTAAGGTATGAAAATGCGATTCATGAGGTCCATGAATACGGCCGGCGCATTGGTCACTCCAAAGGGCATAACAAGGAACTCCCAATGCCCATACCTCGATCTAAACGCTGTCTTCGGGATGTCCTGCTCTCTGACTCTAATCTGATGGTATCCTGACCGCAAGTCTATCTTCGAGAACACTGAAGCCCCTTTGAGTTGATCAAACAAGTTATCTATCCTCGAGAGAGGGTATCTGTTCTTGATTGTCACTGAGTTCAAGGTACGATAATCTACACATAACCTGGACATACCATCCTTCTTTTTTATAAGAAGCATCGGGGCTTCCCAAGGCGATCCACTTGCACGAATGAATCCCTTGGTCCTGAGTTCTTCAATCATCTTGTACAAAATCTCCAACTCTGAAGGCACCATTCTGTAGACTCTCTCTGATATTGGTGCTGTTCCGGGGATCAAGTCTATAGTGAACTCGATCTCCCGCTCTGGCGGCATCCCTGGAAGTTCCTCTGGGAAGACATCTGGGAACTCTTCAACTATCCTAGGCAACTGCACTGCTGCAACTGCCATCCGCAACACTGGAGAAGATGGCTCCACCGCGCCTCTGGAAAAGGAAAACTCTGGCTCTCCTGGAATGCTGAAAATAACTCTGCCAACATGGCAGTCTATCCTAGCATACTGGTTCCTCAACCAATCCATGCCTAAGACTACATCATAGTCTGCCATAAGGAACTCTATAAATCTAGCGGAGAACTCTCTACCGCTAACTACGATCCGACACGAGGAAAATACTCGATCTACTCCCACAAGACCATTACCAGTAAGTATATTGAGTCTTACTGATAATGACTCTGGCTCCAATCCTATCCGTGTCATGAATCGTGCAGACATGAATGAATGCGATGCACCAGAATCAAATAATACTGAAGCTGGAAAGGAGTTGACGAGAATAGTACCTGCCACTACCTCACCTGGTGCAACTTCTTCTTCCATAGCCGTCATCATGGCCTAACCTCTAGCTGCGGGTCCCCTCTGCTAGAAACCTCTCTGTATGCTCTGCACTGAAGCCTGGGCACACTGCTGCTGGAATGCTTGGGCCTAAGGCAACAATGGCCTTGGATACTGCTGCTGCTGCATAGGTGCTGGTCCCCTAACCGATGGACTGGTTAGGTTGGAAGAGGAAGAACTACCTTTATTCGGGCAGGCTTCAATCTTGTGATCTGCCGCTCCACAAGCTAGGCACAATCCTTGCGCCCTACAACAATCTGCCACCACATGGCCCGGCTTCCCGCAATGTGAACATCCCATTGTGGAAGTCTGCTTCTGCTTCTGCTACTGCGGGTACGTCGAGGTCGAATGCTGAATCGACGTTACTGAGGCTGCCCGCCTCAGGGTTCCAATGGTCAATCCCCTAGCTGCCGGGGCTGGAGCTGATGATTGGTGCATCTGACTGTGGGATCGCTTCCTACCTCCGGTCCTATCCACGATCCTCTGGGAGGTGTACTCATGCCTCCTAGCTGCTCTCAAAACTGCATCGAACGTCTGATGCTCGAACAGCTCAATAGCCAACAAGATCTCCAAATGCAGTCCCTGCAGAAACCGCTGGGCCCTATCGAACTCGATCGCCACCAAGGTGGAGGCAAACCTACTGAGCCTAGAAAACTCAGATGCATAACTGTCGACTGTTCTGCCTCCTTGCTTCAAGTTGGTAAATCTGGTCTGCAGGCCGTACCGAGCTACAGCATCGAAATACTTCGTCTGGAATCTCTCTCTAAACACTGTCCAAGCAATGGGTGCCACTAATCCCATGGATTGCGCTGCCCACCAACTGCGAGCTAAGTCCAACAACTGCAGCCGTACCACGGCCACCTTCTCATTCTCAGGTGTCCTAGCTGCTTCTAGAATCACCTCGGTATCCTGAAGCCAAGCGTCCGCGGCAATCGCATATTCTCTGCCGTCGAAGAATGGAGGGTTCAAGCGCTTGAAGCTGTTGGCCGCACTATTCCCTGGATGTCCGCCTCTGGTCAAAGCATCTGCCACTACCTGGTGCAAGGCGTCTTCTCGACGATCCTGGGAAGCTATCAAGGTCCTGATGAGACCTACCAAGGTGCCATCATCTGGCTCGGCAGGCTGAACGGGCTGAAATGGGGGCTCTCCTCCAATAGGCACAACTCTGGAGGCTACTCCGGAATGCTGGGCTTGATCTCCGGGTTGCTGGTCTACGGGAGGTGCTCCTCCTTACTGATCGGCAGGGTCAGGTATAGTGCCACTGAAGAAGACGACACAGGAAAACAATAAGGAAGGACCAGGATAGATCAACGATACAAGCATGTAATCAGGGAAAGAATTCCAGGGATTTGAAAATACGGGCGGAGATCAAGGGCGAATACTGATTGAGACATCTATTCGGTAAACCCTCACATTTTTTGATTGACAAGACCTGCATGGGCCACCACTTAAACCATGTCATGCCCCAGAACCAGAATACTGGAGAGCAGGGGCGAACATAGCCTGCTACGTATATTGAAATGAAGTCCATCTCGCTATACGGTCACGGCTGTCTAGATATGAGGGTTTACTACAAGCCAACAGTCTCTTAAGGTCAAGCCTACTGTCTCAATCTTAAGCAAATAATATAATCACAAGATGTTTGACCACCAAATATACAATAAAAGGTGTCCCAAATATTACATATCAGCTGATCATGATGCTAGTCGTACAAAATGCTAGGACTAGCAAGAGTTAAGTCATACATGATCAACCCTAGGATTTGTTAATCATATTTACAGCCCGTAGACAGACAGTAAGTAAAGTGCATCGAGCTAACAGGTGCTCGTCGGCTAAACGCCTCAAAAGAATAACTTTACAATAGAGTGAGCGAAACAAAATAGAAAACCCACTCGTAGCCCGGGTTCCTTCTAGTCGCCACCATCGGGCTGGAGGTTCGAAAGATCCTCGGAAGCTGCTCCAAAATCTGGCCACACAAAACCAGCTGGATCAAACCCAGAAAAAGCAAGTGCCACAAAGGAGGCCAAGAAATAAGAACAAAACCAGCATATCAGAACATAAGAAAATAAAAGAAAAGTACAAGTAATAAAAATACAGCAGGACAATAAACGACTAGGGACATGGAACCATTCCGGGAGCCAGATTACAACCCGTAAACCAAACAAGGACCGGGGTTGTAACCCTTCGCCTGAATAGCTTATGTCTCTATCCATTTATTGTTAAGATAAGTAAAACAATCATGTTCAGTAGGACCAGGTACTGGGACTAGACAAGCCTTAGACAGGGCTAGACATCATCCATTCACAAGCGGCCAAGCAAAATACTACAGCTTACTACTTTAACTAACTAGGGTTATCACAAGCCTAATTACTAACAAGATACAAATGAGAATTTCTCAGTCCCAAGCCCTGTAGACCTTCCAGTTATCCTTCCGTGGGTTGAGAGTATGGTTGGGTATATTGCCCCGGAGACGATATACCCTTAGGTGACATAGAGGGTACAACACATGACAGTGCGCTGAAAATGTGCTCTACTCGTCGGTAAGCTACAAGTCCAATTAAGAGCGCCCAGATAACGAGATTGCCTGTGACTGGAAATTCTCCATGAACTATAGTTTAATCTAGTCATTAGCCTAATCCATATTCAGTATGAATCCCTGACCGTGGAAACCAGGGAGTCACGTCCTAGACATGATACAAGACAAGACAAGTAGATTGCACAAGCAAGCAAGCAGGAACACCCACGGTGTCAAGTGGATTATACGAGTCAAGTTAGCCGTCGCAACAGCATCAAGATAAATCATGTCAGGGTACTTGTCAGGAGTGCGCCACGACGGGCCACTATCATGTCAGGTTGGTCATGTCAGGAGTGCACCACTATGGGTCACTGTCGTGTTATGCTAGTTCCTTGTCATACCATGCCATGTACAATAGTCATTCCAAACATATTAAGTAAAATCAAGTTCATGACCAAAAAATATGGGCATAAAATATCTAATAAAATATCAATATACAGGGCTATAGAAGAGCCAAGCTTAAGGAAAAAAATAAAACCAAATCTCCATGATTGGACAGATTGTGCAAGGGTCCCTGGGGTCGGGTTGCACAGGAGTCAAGTGCGCCAGGGGGCCAACTGTGCAGGAGTGAGCTGCACAGAAGTCGACTTGCGCTGAGCTGGTTGGCACAGGGGTCAGATTGCGCAGGGGTGGATGGCGCAGGAATGGTTGGCGCAGGGGTCAGATTGTGCAGGGGTGGATGGCGCAGGAATGGTTGGCGCAGGAGATAGATTGCGCAGGGTTGAACTGCCCAGGGATGAAGTGCGCAGGGTTAGATTGCGCAGGGAGCCAACTGCGCAGGGGTGAACTGCACTAAAGAGCGCAGGCTGCAGCCTGCTACTCCAGGCCGGGAAGAACACCAAGAACACCAAGAATTCAAATTTTTATATCTTTGTCAAATCAAAGCCAAATCTAGATTTTCAAAGGTCTAACTTGAGTAAAATTGAATTCTCTTCCACATGGAAGCATCAAAACC
>JANAVB010017846.1:10000-65000 GCA_029216955.1 Iris pallida
CGAGTGGGTTCTTTTTGTTCTCCCACTGTAATATTGTAAATTATTCTTTTGAGGCGTTTAGCCGACGAGCAAGTGTTAGCTCGATTGTACTTACTTACTGTCTGCCTACGGGCTGTAACATGATTGACAGATCCTAGGGTTGATCATGTATGACTAAACTCTTGCTAGTCCTGACATTTTGTAATGACTAGCTTCATGATCAACTGAATATGTAATGTTTGGGACGCCTTACTATTGTATATTTAATGATCATACATCTTGTGACTTTTATTTACTTGCTTGTGATTGAGACACTAGACTTGTTCATGACCTTAAGAGACTGTTGGCTTATAGATAAACCCTCATGTATCTAGACAGCCGTGACCGTATAGCGAGATAGATTCCATTTCATATACGTAGCTGGCTATGTCTGCCCCCGCTCTCCAGTATTCTTGTATTGCATGATTTTCTTGCTTAATTTCCTCCCTGGGCTTGGTTTATTCTTGGTTTGGGTTGGCTTGGTTCGGTTTGGGGATTGCTCTTGGTTCATCTTGAACCAAGGGGTGTACCCCCTACCTACCTACCACCACTCATATTTATTACCTATTCTTCTTCTCTCTCTTCATGAATCTCTTCTTCTTCTTCCATTTACTCCCTTCACCTACCAGAGAGAGAAGAGAGAGGTCTAGGCAAGTACAACTTACTTCATGGAGGAACTCTGATTTTATTGCTCTATTCTCTTCTTTACTACATTCTAAAACACTTTAGTACTTGGCATTTCTAATTTCTATGGCTAGATTCTTGTAGATCTAAATTTACTTTATTTTTGGAATTCTTGGGTTTTGATCTATTTAATCTTGTTATTTCCGAGTTTTTATGGTTCCATGTTGTAGAGAATTTTATTCTACCCAATTTTGACCTTTAAAAGTTGGATTTGGACTTATTTTGACCAAGTTATGGACTTTTGAAGCTTTGGGTTCAACCATGGAGTTTTTGCTGATTTGGAGAAGACAGTGAGCAGTGTGCGCGAGCTTTTTAGCTTGCGCCACTGAGCTGCGCGCGCTCTTTAGCGCAGCGCAGTCTGACTCATACGCTGCCTTTTGGAGGCGTATGTCTTGTATATGCTGCCTTGACAAGGAGTCGTATGGACCTCATACGCTGCCTTGATGAGGAGTCGTATGGACCTCATACGCTGCCTTGATGAGGAGTCGTATGGACCTCATACGCTGCCTTGTTGAGGAGTCGTATGGACCTCATACGCTGCCATAAAGAGGAGTCATATGGAGTACATACGCTGCCTTTTGGAAGCGTATGTCTTGCATACGCTGATTGGAGCGTAGCTTGACTTGAGCGTAGCTTGACTTGAGCGTAGCTTGACTTGAGCGTAGCCTGACCTGAGCATAGCCTGACTTGAGCGTAGCTTGACTTGAGCACAACCTGATGTTTAGGCACAACTGGACCTGACCCTACTTACCCTGGTTCTTCTATAGCCCTTTTACGCCTTTTGTCCTGAACTTGATAATCACAAATTTACTTGATATGTTTGGAATTGATAATTGAGCATGACGTGATAGTGACCCATAGTGGTGCACTCCTGACATAAAAACCTGACATAACCTGATAGTGGCCCGTCGTGGCGCACTCCTGACTAGTACACTTGGCATGATAACCTGACATGATTATCTCGAATAGCTGTTGCGACGGCTACCTGACATGACATGACCTGTATAAATAACCTGGACATCGTGGGCGATTGTGCTTGTACAAATAATCCAGTCCTGTCTTGTATCATGTCTAGGAGGGGACTCCTGAGTACCACGGTCAGGAGTACCTACTGAAATAGACTAAGGTTAATGATTAGTATAATTTACTAGTCATGAAGTGATGTTCTCCAGTTACAGGCGATCCCGTTATTCCGGCCGCAAATGTTTGGACTTGTAGCCTGCCGACGAGTATGGCACATTTCCAGCCCACTGTTATGTGGGGCACCCACCATTGTCACTTAAAAGATTGAATTCTATTGTCACTCTAATGTATTGTACTCTCTAGATTGTCCCTATAATGATTGCCTAGATAACCTGGATAGCTGCAGGGCCTGTGACTACTTGGAACATCTTATTGCATCTTGCTAGTAACTAGGATTGTCATAACCCTAGTTAGTTAATGTAGAAAGCCGTAGGCAATAATTGGCCGTGATTGCTTGGATGGAGTCTAGTTCAGTATGGTATTGTCTAGAAGTGATTGATTGCAAGATTGTACCAGAATGATTGAATGATTGTCACTACAGATTGTTACTATAATGATTGTACCCTATTGTCACTCTAGCGTATTGTACTCTTCATTGTCACTTTTATCATTGTACCCTCTCATTTTTCACCTTAATGATTGTCACCTTTAGCAATAAATGATCAGAGACCAAGTTCTGTTCAGGCGAAGGGTTACAATCTCGGTCCTTGTTTGGTTTAAGTAGCTTCCGGAATAGTACCTTCGTTTTCTTTTCATATATTGTCTAGCTATGTTTTATTTAGCATGATTCTCCAGTTCTTTTATGTCAATGAAGCTTCGCTTAATTATGTTCTTTGATTGGGATAAGTGCATTGGTAGTGCACAAACCTCAATCTGCGTTATTTATTGTTGTTTTTCTTACATGTTGAATGCTAATGATTTGTTGGCTTTAGTTCTTAAGTGAAGCCTCCTTTGTGGCACTTGCTCTTTCTGGGGTCTGACCCAGCTGGTTTTGTATGGCCAGATATCGGAGCAGCACCAAAGGATCTCCCTGTATTTCAGCCCGATGGTGGTCACCAGGCGTAACCAGGACATCGAGTGGGTTCTTTTTGTTCTCCCACTATAATATTGTAAATTATTCTTTTGAGGCGTTTAGCCGACGAGCAAGTGTTAGCTCGATTGTACTTACTTACTGTCTGCCTACGGGCTGTAACATGATTGACAGATCCTAGGGTTGATCATGTATGACTAAACACTTGCTAGTCCTGACATTTTGTAACGACTAGCTTCATGATCAACTGAATATGTAATGTTTGGGACACCTTACTATTGTATATTTAATGATCATACATCTTGTGACTTTTACTTACTTGCTTGTGATTGAGACACTAGGCTTGTTCATGACCTTAAGAGACTGTTGGCTTGTAGATAAACCCTCATGTATCTAGACAGCCGTGACCGTATAGCGAGATGGATTCCATTTCATATACGTAGCTGGCTATGTCTGCCCCCGCTCTCCAGTATTCTGGTTCTGGGGCGTGACATATATATATATATATATATATATATATATATATATATATATATACTTATATATGCAATATATATTTATATTTGCATTAGATATAAATATAAATATATATATATATATATATATATATTTATATATAATGCAATATATATATATATATATATATATATATATATATATATATATATATATATATATATATAAAATATATATATATATATATATATATATAAAAAAATATATATATATATATATATATATATATATATATATATATATTGCATTAATGAATGTGAATATACCTATATGTATGTGGATTGATTATGAATGTAACCATAGGGTATTGGGATAGATTTGGAGCAACCCAACGAGCTTAGTTTAGTCGAGTTGACCGACAAGTTAACCAAGTTGACAAAAGTCAACTTTGGGTCAAACTTGTTCCAAATTGACTCAAACGAACTCAGAATGACTTGTAAACTTATGTGTGACCTAAAAATTAGTAAACAGACTAGTTGACTTAGATTTGACCAGGTTTCACCATAGTTGACCAAGTTTGACTTTGACCTAGAAGGACTTAGAAGCATGTAGAATTGCATTGTAGCCCTTTCTTATGATATGTTAGACCATGTTGTGACTTGTGGTTACTTTAAATAGGTTTACATCACTCCAGTTCAGTTACACATCCTCATAAGTAGCTCAAATTATCAAGCGAGTACATTCTCTGACCGTTTCATTCTTGCTTGGATATATTTACTTGTTATAGACTAGTTTACTTGTTGCTGTCACGATATTATCACGGATTAGTACTATATGGATCTCTTCATGCGATGTTATCCTCTCGGATACATCGGCTATATTGTGCTCATGTACTTTACCATGTGCATCATCTACTCATTGTATTCGTACTTATTCATGTATACTCATGTGACATTCATGTACACTCATGATCATGTGAGCCTTCATGTATAACCCAGTGTGCATATGAACTAGCAATCAATGTGACACACTACTTTTATGTGCAATAACATAACCTGGACAGATCCTTGTGTATTGATTAGGGCAGGGGGAGTATTTATTTGGTTATGTGATCTACACCCTTTTCTTGTGTAACTCCAAACTAGATTTAAGTCATGTATAACCTAAGCCAGTTTACATAACCAGATTGTGCTCTACACCACGTAGTTAGTTCAGTTCTCTTATTATATCATGTATATATATTTCCATATATCATGCTCTCTTTTACAGTCTCATTTCTTTATCAGCAGTTCATGTATACTATTCTATAGCTTGTTTCATATTTTCTTTCATGTTATGAACTGTGTGAGAGATATGTATTCGTTCCTGTCCTAACTGGACCTGTTGAAATATTATAGATGATGAGGATTGCTGCGACACTTACTATAGAGCAGGCCTAGTTGACATAGGTGACCTAGACCCTAGGGGTGTCAACGGATGCTTATTGGTACGGACAGGACAATATCCGTATCCGTATCCGAATTTTTTTTGTAATATCCGAGTCCGATCCGATATCCGAACGGATATCTCTTTTGACACTCCGAATTCATATCCGTCTAGTTTAACGGATATCGGATAATATCCTATCCGATTAGCTAAAAAATTCAAATGCTAGTATTCGAATATCCGAAATCCAAAATATTAAAAATTTAGTTATTATCCGAATATCCGAAATTCAAAATATTAAAAATTTAGTTATTATCCGAATATCCGAAAACCAAATTCAATTTTTCTACATATTTGAGTCCTTTCTGTAGGAACCCTAGAGGGGGGGGTGAATAGGGTCAAGCTAACTAATCAAGCACTTAGCACAAGCTAATTGGCAATTTAAAAATATAAGAGCAAGAGAAGAAGCAATAACAATACCGACACCCGATGTATCCTGGTATCCTCCCTAGAGGCAATCCAGTCCCGAAACTCTCTCCAGAATTAATCCACTATTTGAGCAAATAGTTACACATGAGTTTGGATCCGAAGAACTCGCCAACTTCTTACACAAGAGCTTTAATCCGAAGGCCTCTCCGACTTCAACCAAGAGTTTGGATACGAAGACTCTCCAACTTCAACCGAGAGTTTGGATACGAAGACTCTCCAACTTCAACCTTTCACAATAGGTTTTGATCTTCTTATACAATAAGATGAAGATCTTACTTTTTAACTCAATAACTCTAACACAATTTGTGGATGCTAAATGAAAGCTTTGTAGAGTTGTTTGTGGATAGACTTTGGTGGTTTATAAATTTTTAGGCTCAAAGCATCAACCTTGAATGAAAGGGTTCAAGGCTATTTATAACCAAGGCATTGAAAAGAGCCAAAGGCAACATTTCAGTCAGCGACCGGCATACCGCCGGTATGAGTCGGCATACCGTCGGTATACCGGTCTGGGATTGCAACGGCTCGAAATATAGCCGTTGGGATCATTTAATGCTGGAAATCCGACCGTTGGACTTTCAACGTTACTGAACCGGTATACCGTCGGTATGAACCGGTATACCGTCGGTATGCCAATTTTGTAGACATAAAACTTTCTGTGAACAAAATCGGTATACCGTCGGTATACACCGGTATACCGTCGGTATGCCGGTTTGCATCCGAAAATGATCCTGGGCTAGTTTCTACCCTAGCTTTCGATTATGCCATCCATTTATTGTGTTTACAATTATTCCTAAGACTCATTACAAACTCCAGATATACTATAGCAGGTGCAGGCTTCTTCAGAGTCTTGAAATGATGATGGCATGGCTTGGCTTCTTCCTTTGATAGGTGCTGGCTTTTTCCCTTGGCGGCAGCTGTCCAAAGATATCCAGTTTGCGAAAACTGAATACCTTTCGGGGGCTTCGCCACCGAACCTCTGACGAGGGGTGCTGCCCCTCGACCTCCGTCCGCTGACCGGGCAGCGGAACCCCCGAGTTCGTGGCTCCGGAGATGTCGTCAGGTGGTTCAGAGAAATCTTGTGGGATCCATCGTCTTTGGCCCACCATGATTTCTTCATTGCATATGTCCACATTGATCTTGCTTATTGCTTTTCTGCATGTACATGTTAGACGAACAAAGCAATATACATAGTAGCAAGTATGATAATTTTAATGCATATTAGGACAATGATGAGTTTAAGTATAAGTGCTAAGGTGATAGCATAATTGTTTAGTGATATCATAATGATTAAAATTAATTGAATAACCAAAATAAAAAACATAGTTTTGATTTTGGCAACCCGATTAAATTTAAGATAGATAAGCTCATATCACTAATATGTAAACCAATAGGCACATATCACCAAAGGTATAAGTATAAGTAGAAATGCTATAGCGATAGTATGAAGATTAGTGATAAAGAAATGCTAAACTTAACATATTAACCATATTCAAAAACATGATGCAATCATTGGGCCCACAATCTCCCCCTTTTTGATTATGGCAAATCGGTTATGTTTAGTATGGATATAATAGATGCATGTATCACTAATTTGCAAGAGATATAAGCAATATCACGAAAAGCATACTACTTAGATTACTTATAGCTACATACTTAAACATCATTCTCCCCCTTTGTCATGATAAAAAATAGGCTCCCCCGTACTAAGAGATAAAGAAAAATTAATCTTAAGTACATAAATCAGAGCATGAGGAAGGCATAGACAATCATGATCAAGAAATACTAAAAAAAAATAATAGGAGAAGGGTGTAATGACAAGTTTTATAAAACTACATACCAAATGTAGAGTACTAAATAAAAAATTGCTTATCAAAACACAATATGGTTGGTAAAACTAAAAGAATTTAAAAAATAAGAAATAAGTAGTTTACCAACTTGAAATCCATGGAATAAATCCAAAACACAATAGGATATGAAATATTGCTCTAGTTTTGGAAGAGAACTATGAAATAAATGATTTCAGACAAAAGCCATGAGGAATAGAAAATCGCAACGAACAATTGAGATATGACATTAAATAAACTTGATACCAATTAAAAAGATGTAAACTTGAAACATTGATCAAAGAAACCATTAATAATCATAATTGTCCACAAATAAATAGTGGAACAAAATAAAAAAAAAATGATCAATATAAAATATTGCAATTGATATAAAGTAATCTCATTATTTGCAAAATCTATATGCTTATCCAAGTTCATGCATTTGAACTCAATTACCTTAACATGCTATATGAATACCCTTTAGATAAACATGAAGGTAAAGGAGTAAAATACTTGAGAAAGAGAAATTCGGTCGACTTGAATGCTCCCCCTCAAAGTACTACCAAAGGTGATAAAAATCATGAATTTTGGATAAGTCCTCAACAAGGAAAGCCAAATCAATTAAGCATGAAAGGAAAGCCAAGTCAATGAAAGCACAGTAGTCATCAAGATAAGATATAAAAGTAAATATTAACAAGATGACTTATTTAAGAGAGAGAGATAAATAATAAAGATGCTTGCATACACTCTCATAAATCCTTCACAAATAAAAATATCATGACCACAATAATAGAATATGAAATTGAAGAAATATGGTCCATGATGAACTAGGTATACGACATATTAAAGGGTATACATGAATTAGACCAATTTATTTGCTCCCCCTCAAAATATGCGTATATAGTTCCAAAGCACTTATAGCATAAAATAAATAACTACAAGATCTAGGGGTAAATCAATTATGGATTTCTCCCCCTTGCTCAATGCATATGAGACTATAAAATCGTCAAAAGACGAATAATATCATCCTTAGTCAAGAAGAGATATCCAATTAATAGCCGCTAAAGATGAAAGATCAAAAGAATATTCCAATTAAGCACATATAATCAAAAGATGGCATACATTAATCTATATATAAGGATCTCATATTTAAATATGATAGATTAATGTATGTTATCCTTTGAGAAAATATCATCATGAAAAAGAATAAAGTCAATTAAGAACAATCATAACGATAGACAGAATATGGCTCAAAAATAAAATAAAAATAAAACTCAAACATCATGTCCATGATTATCTACTTAAGAAAGAATCAACCAATTTTATTACTTTACATGGACTAGGTATGTTTCACTATATATGTACCCATCAACGGGTAAAATCCAAACCTTGCTAATGGTAAATAATAAACCATAAAGGTCAAATAGCAAAGGCCCATATGTGGCAATCCATGAGTAGTCAAGGTAGAGTAATAAATTAGTTTGATAATTACATAAGATAATATAGGACTACTCAATCATTATGATCATTCATAAAGAAAGCAAATGAATAAATATGATCAAATGAATCTCATCAAGAGAATTAAAAATCCATATTTATAATAAAATCTCATAAATCAATAAAAAATATGAAAAAGAGTCTTTCTCATTTAAATGATTGCAAATATAATCAAGAAGAGATGTAAATGATAATATGATGAAATCATGACTCAAAAGTGAGAGGAATTTAAGAGATACATGCTAATGACTAATATGGAAGGAAGCTAAGGTAAAGAATCACAAACCTCTTTTGAAAAACAAGATCAAATCAATAATTTGTCAAAATAATTTTAGAGAATAAGATATATGTATCTAAAATAGAATACAAATCACATCAAAACAATTCACACAACTTGTTTTTGGAAACTAGCATATCATATATAGAGTGAAACGAAAAACAATAGCTAGAAGAGTGAAAGTGAACATAGATTATGTAGCTCAAAAATATATCATAAATAAGCCATCTACATAACTAATTAAGATTAATGAGGTAGGCCATTAACAAGATAAAAGTGCTCATTAAATCTTAAGTCACAGACACTAAAGATACTTGCTTAAGCATAGAGTTCACAATTAAGGGCATACATCTTGAATGATCAAAATGATTCATAGACTCTTTACTAAGCAAGGATAAGAGCATAAGATGACAAATAAATGAATTAATCTCTTATCAAGTATAGGCCAAAAGAGATATTCATGAAAACATAATAAAATAAATCTCTTTGCCAAGTATTGAGATTAACCCAAGATAATAAAATGATAGATCGATCTAGAGAATACAAAATACTATAGCCATTATAAAAAAGTGTATTCTCTAGAAATAGAAAAATCTCAACACAAAAGCTCAAACCATAGTAGCTAAAGTCATAAGAAATATGATGTAACAATTACATGTATTCTCACGTGCTACAAAAATCATTGGGCAACAATAATTCAAGAAGAAGTATAAACCCAAGGAATGAGCAAAGAAAGATCATTAAGATCATGAAAGCTAAATGCTAAAGATATCAAGAAGTACATTTTTCAAAGAGCTTTCATAGTGCACCAGAGTAAATTATAAAGATACAGACTAGAAAATATGCACTAATTAAGGAGATAAATTTAACATGCAAGGTAAAGCACAAAACTATGTGATCCTTAATTGAACATCCATAATTAGTCATGAGCAAGACATTAATAAACATTTTCTCTCAACATCCTAACTTAAAGGTATAAAGCAAATAAATATCAAAAGTAAGGAATCATTTATATATAAGAAACTATATATATCACGAATAGGCATACATGAAAAGATCAAAAATCAATTAAGAGCATGTATCCATAATGCCAACCAAAAAGTCAAGAAGATATCATCAAAAGAAGACTTTAAGGAAGAAGCTAATTGATTCAAGAAGCACAAATTTGATCAAAAGAATCAATAGCTAGAGTATGAGTTAAGCACAAGTTTGAAAGTAACAAATATGAATAAATACTCTTCAAGTTAATATAAAACTTTCGCTTAACTCATATGCCCAAATAAAGATATTTATACAAAAAAAATATCAACATAAGAAATACATGATATACATGTAAATGGTGAATATAGTCATGTATCCTTAATGAATGTTTGAAAAACTATCACACATTCAAAACACATATAAATAATCTTTATTAGGCAAAGACATAATTGATTCATAAGAGGTTTAATCAAAATAAAACATGAGAATCAATAATGAATATATTATGTGAGCACAAGGTTAAAGTGAAAGTATAAGTATATACTTGTCAAGAGATAAAAAGCTTGTGCTAAACACATATATTCACAAATACCGATTAAGATAAATATGACATATTAAATACAAACCGACAAGAAGTAACTATTTCAAAAACTTTAAAGACGGAGAGTTAAAAACATATTAACTCAAATCAAAATCAAGCTCCTATGGACTAGAGTGATATCCATGCTTCATAATATAGAGATTAAGAATAACAAGCATGCATAAATCAAATGTGTCACACTTAATAGAAAATGAGTGATAAACAACATAGTGTGAACTAATCATTTAAGCCGAGTAACTAGTCATGCTAGATAAAAGAATTAATAAGAAAATTAACTAAGCATGCTAGTATTGTATCTCATATTGATTTATATAGAAGGCAACTGAAGGATATCAATGTGAGCTAGTAGCAAGACATCAAGAGAAACATGCTAGATTCTTCAAATATAAACAATTTAAAGAGAAACGATTAGCATGTTACCAAAGTGGCTCTAGTGGCCATACTTGTGTTGGTGCAATTGCTTAGAAGATCATGACCTTTGAGCTTTGCAACCACCAACACGCTCCTCGGTGCTATGTCCCGAAATAAGAAGCTTCACTTACAACATTAGGCAAAAATTTTGGTATCCAAATAAACTTGGATCCATATTTGTTAGCTTTAGGGACCCATATACTATTTACTTTAGCATTGGTAGAAAAACTCCTACGAATAGGACAAGTTAAGCTCATGTGTCCAATACGAGAGCAATAGAAGCACCTAATACTAGTGTGTGCACATGTATCAGAATGAGCATGGTTATGAACATGTGACATACTAGAATGATGAATATCTCTAGAGTGAGCATGAGAAGATTTGGTTTTAAGAATATTATGTTCTAATAGCAAATCATCATACAAACAAGTAAGAGAATCAAATTTAGCATTTAAAACATAATTCTCTTTTTCAAATAAAGCAATTCTAGAAATAAAATCATCATTTTGTTTCTTTAAAGAATCAATAGAAGAATCAAGCAAAGAAGTTAACACATGCGTTTGACTTTTAGGATCTTCTATAGATGAGGAAAGAGATTTGATTTTCAAGATTAAAGCCTCATTCAAACTCTTTAAAGAAACACATGATGAGTTTTGAGAATCAAGTCTAGATAATACAACATTGTTTTCATTTCTCAAAAACTCATTTGCTTCTTCTAAATGAATAACCTTTTCAGAAAGTTCTTCATTTGTAGAATGAAGGTTGTCAAGAATCTCTAAGGATTGTTTAGCCATAGCTTTCCACTTAGAGCATTTCTTGCATTTAGAAGAACCATGATTGTCTATGCTACTAGAAGTAAATCCCTCATTATCGAAGGAGGAGTAGGAGGAATACGATGCCATAGAAAAATAACAAGGATCTACTCTAAGGATGTTAAGCCTAACAATAGAGTCCTTGCTCTGATACCAATTGTAGGAACCCTAGAGGGAGGGTGAATAGGGTCAAGCTAACTAATCAAGCACTTAGCACAAGCTAATTAGAAATTTAAAAATATAAGTGCAAAAGAAGAAGAAATAATAATACCGACACCCGATGTATCCTGGTATCCTCCCTAGAGGCAATCCAGTCCCGAAACTCTCTCCGGATTTAATCTACTATTTGAGCAAATAGTTACACACGAGTTTGGATCCGAAGAACTCGCCAACTTCTTACACGAGATCTTTAATCCGAAGGCCTCTCCGACTTCAACCGAGAGTTTGGATACGAAGACTCTCCAACTTCAACCGAGAGTTTGGATACGAAGACTCTCCCACTTCAATCGAGAGTTTGGATACGAAGACTCTCCAACTTCAACCTTTCACAATAGGTTTTGATCTTCTTATACAATAAGATGAAGATCTTACTTTTCAACTCAATAACTCTAACACAATTTGTGGATGGCAAATAAAAGCTTTGTAGAGTTGTTTAGGGATAGACTTTGCTGGTTTAGAAATTTTTAGGCTCAAAGCATCAACCTTGAATGAAGGGGTTCAAGGCTATTTATAACCAAAGCATTGAAAAGAGCCAAAGACAACTTTTCAGTAAGCGACCGGCATACCGTCGGTATACCGGTCTGGGATTGCAACGGCTCGAAGTATAGCCGTTGGAATCATTTAATGCTAGAAATCCGACCATTGGACTTTCAACGTTACTGAACCGGTATACCGTCGGTATGAACCGGTATACCGTCGGTATGTCGATTTTGTAGACATAAAACTTTCTGTGAACAAAATCGGTATACTGTCGGTATAGACCGGTATACCGTCGGTATGCCGGTTTGTATCCGAAAATGATCCTGGGCTAGTTTCTACCCTAGCTTTCGATTTTGCCATCCATTTTTTGTGTTTACAATTATTCCTAAGACTCATTACAGACTCCAAATTTACTGTAGCAGGTGCAGGCTTCTTCAGAGTATTGAAATGATGATGGCATGGCTTGGCTTCTTCCTTTGATAGGTGCTGGCTTTTTCCTTTAGCGGCAGCTGTCCAAAGATATCCAGTTTGCGAAAACTGAATACCTTTCGAGGGCTTTGCCCCTGAACCTCCGACGAGGGGCGCTGCCCCCTCGACCCCCGTCCGCTGACTGGGCAGCGGAACCCCCGAGTGCGTGGCTCCGGAGATGTCATCGGGTGGTTCAAAGAAATTTTGTAGGATCCATCATCTTTGGCCCACCATAATTTTTTCATTGCATATATCCGTATTGATCTTGCTTATTGCTTTTCTGCATGTACATGTTAAACGAACAAAGCAATATACATAGTAGCAAGTGTGATAATTTTAATGCACATTAGGACAATGATGAGTTTAAGTGTAAGTGCTAAGGTGATAGCATAATTGTTTTGTGATATCATAATGATTAAAATTAATTGAATAACCAAAATCAAAAACATAGTTTTAATTTTGGCAACCCGATTAAATTTAAGATAGATAAGCTCATATCACTTATATGTAAACCAATAGGCACATATCATCAAAGGTATAAGTATAAGTAGAAATGCTATAGCGATAGTATGAAGATTAGTGATAAAGAAATGCTAAACTTAACATATTAACCATATTCAAAAACATGATACAATCATTGGGCCAACACTTTCTTCTTTTGCTATAAATTGTAATTAATATATATTACTATTATATATCAATTATATTATAATTAATTTATGTAAAAGTCAGTTGAGAATAAAATACCTTAATCTTCTCTTTTAATTAATATATATTACATATATATTATACTATAATATATATAAAATTTTGGATATCCGAATCCGATATCCTAATTCAATATCCAAAATTTGCAATTTAAAGTCGGATCGGATATTAACGAATTCGAATACCTTAATATCCAAATTTGTATCCGAAAATGGATAAAATCCGAAAAATATTCGGATATCTGAATCCGATATCAGAAATTTCGAAAAATATCCGAAAGTTCGGATACGGAATCGGATTGGATTCAAATTTTTGACTATCCTTTGACAGGTCTACTAGACCCTCAGCAGATCCAGTTGTTGCTGAGTACTTGCCATGAGTTAGATTAGACTGATATTATTACCTAGTTATGAGACATTGTGATTGTATTGAGATTTTATTATGGTGTAGTTTACACCGGGAATATTCTTCATATTGTGACTCTCTGTTGTGATTATCTTTCTTCTATTCTATCTTAGTTATTGTGATTGAGTTGTACCATGTATATATTATTTTCTAATTGGAGCGTATTCTAGATTGTGTTAGATATTGGACCTAGGATAGCATTTTACAGCCGATACTGCGGCGTATGCTGGATGTACCTACGTCTCGTGCCCTCAAACTGGGTGTGGGTCGTGACAAAGGCATACTAAAGCGAAGGCTAAGGTGGCAATGGATACAGAGTCATCAGTGTACACTGAGGATTCAAAATCCTCATCAGAAGAGGAAGATGAAGAGGAAGAGCTATCATCAAATAAGTCCCAGGATAGAGAGAAGGTAAAAAAAATTTACAGACTGTAAATCTAAGAAGACTTATAATAAATTTTTTAAATAAAAGGCTGTTATGCCTGAAAGGTCAATTAAGATGGCTGATGTCAAAGACAAAGCATTCCTGGATATATTAAAATTCTATCAGTTGGAGAAACTGAACAAATCCTGTCTAGGGAAAATCTTCCAAACAATAGTAAGAGAATTTTACTCAAATTTTTGGGCTGAAATTAAAAAAATAAGAGAATCAACAACTGGTATTTCTGAGAGGGAAACTGATTAGGGTAAATGCTGCTGTCATCAATGAATTTTATGGATTTGATCCAGTTCCTGAGTTTGATATGAAAGATATTGATAATGTTTCCATGAAGGATGTAATTCATGAGATTACAGGTGTATCAGTGGGTGCCAAGACCACTCAAAATGTATACGAAGATGAATTAAAAACTTTGTATATATTGTCGCATGCCTACGTATCTCAAACACTCAACCCTACTGGAAATAAGTTTTCCATCCATCCCGAGAGAGTAAAATTTCTTTATTATATGGGAAAGAAAAAAAAGGATGGATATAGGTTTTTACATGTTCAGTAGAATGATGCATCTCGTGGAAAAACTAACTGCAAGGACTGCCCTCCCTTTCGGGGGATTTATATGCTCAATGGCTAGTAAACATTCTATCCCAAGCTTAGCAGGGGATGTTTATATTAAAAACAAAAGGCCCATGAGAAAATTAACCTACACTCGAATGTTTGGGAAAGGGGCAGCAGCAGCAAGAAAACCATCAACGTATGGAATCACAAACACTAAGGACAGGGTTGATGATCTATACAATTTTGTAGGTACAAACTTTGAGAATGTCTTCAAAGAGATGAAGACTATATCCGACAACCAGGAATTGATTATGGATAAGATTAGCTAGATAGAGGTTGAATTTACTGACAAATAATAAAATTTTCCTTCCCTCGTGAAGAAGGTAAATGGGGCTAGCCTCAACTGGTGCTACATTGTATTTTTTTTCCTTCTTATTCTACTACTCTTGATGATTCTGTAATCTAATATACACATTTATACTCTAATATGTGAAGGACACATATATACACATTTATACTCTGTTACTAACTGATCTAGCTATCCATGTTATATTATTTTTTATCTAACTTCTAGGTTTGCTTGCTAACTGTATATACTTACTAATAGGACGAAATCAGTATCATCACTAAAGAAGGATTTCAGAGAATCATTTGTATTTGATTTAAGGCTCCAATCCAGTTATTTTTGTGTACATTGTATACACTTGTGAGTTTCAACTCAGCTAAATCGAATCTTCATCTCTGATGCTTACGAATATATCAAAACTTCTTAGCCCCTATATTCTACAATAAATACTCTAGGATAGAAGAACATGGTCTTGAATCAAAGCTACTCTGGATATCCTTGATACTCTAATACTCTACTACTTGATGCTCTGATACTACAAATAATTTACAATAAAAGTTAATATTGCACTGATTCTCTGCTTCTTGATGTTCTTATGCTCTGATACTTTGCTAATTGATGCTCTGATACTCAGCTAAACCGAATACTTAATATTGTTGGCCCATTGGTCATGGTCAAACCTGATTTTAATAATTGATCAAACTCTGTCTCTAAATAAGGGCTACTCAAATTTATTTGGACTCTTGGACACTGCCCGAGAACTGCTATCCATTCTGTTCAAGATCGAAGTTGTGTTTGCCACTCGAGTATGTATTTCCTTTATGTAATATATTTTTCACATTTCTTGAGTCTAGGAATACATTGTACACCGAATCGTACTAGCAAATAGGCTACCCTAAAAATATTTTCAAAATATCCGATGTTTTGAAAAATAGCCCCCTATTTATAATAAGTTCCTGAATACTTAAAACAATTTCAAAAATCCCAAAAATTACTTTTGCAAAAACCTAACAAAATCCTAACAGAACTCGGCCCGAGTTTGGCTAAAGTTCGGTTAGTGAATGTTGTTTTTTGAACTTGGTCCTCCTGTAGTTATGGATCTTGCCAAGATTTTCTTATAGAGTTGTGCCCGAATTCTGCCCGTGTTCGGACAGAGTTCTGCCTTTGGAAAAGCTATAAATAAAGAAGGATTTCAATCATTTTAACTCACTCATTCACTTTCATCTCTTCTCTCTAAAGCTTAATGCTCTCTTCCAAAGTGTTCTAAGCTTTAATTTTTAAATCCCAAGCTAGTTACAATCCTTTAGTCGATTTGCAAGTACGGTACGGTCTAGAAGCTTCAGAGCAATTGCAATCAGAGGCTTGATTGAAGAAAGACACTTCACAACTAAAGTTGGTCGAGTACTTCAGATCAAAGCTCGTGTTTGTAGAAGTTACAAGAACTTCGTATAAAAAGTTACGGTATATTCCAATAGTAGATTCAACTGGAAGCTAGAGTTCTTCCGATTGGAATAGTCCTCACAAGAGGAAAACCAGAATACATCGCCGTCTTTGTGTTTTCTTTATGATATCTGCTTTTACATTTATTTACTTGTGATATTTCTCTGTGATCTTGCTGCTAACTTTTTAAATTAGCAATATTCCGCTAACTACTCCATTCACCCCCTCTAGAGTATTGCGCTTTATGATTCGTTCCTACAATTAGTATCAGAGCGGGTTATAAGGTAAAACAAGGTAATATTGTAGTTATATAATTTTATTCTTAACTGTTACATAGATCACAGTATAACACATGGCAACTATGAAGTTCACAAGTGAAGGCCAAGCCACAAACAGACCTCCACTGTTTAACGGTACAAATTACACCTATTCGAAAACGCAGATGAGTTTCTTCTTGAAATCTTTAGATTTTGACTTATGGTCTATAGATATTGATGGCTACAAAAAGCCTCCTCGTATTCTTGTTGAAGATGTTTTGGTTTAAAAACCCCATGATAAATATACTGAGGATGAAAAGAAAAAGGCACACTTGATGCACGTGCTATTAACACTTTATTTTATGCTTTAGACAGTACTGAATTTAACATGGTGTCTACTTGCACAATATCAAATAAAATATGGAAACTTCTCGAAGTAACCCACGGAGGAACAACATAAGTCAAGGAGTCAAAGATAAACAGACTTACTCAGGAGTATGAGGCATTCAAGGTAAAGCCAAACGAATCTGTCATCCAGATGTTTACGAGATTTTTGGATATTGTAAATCCTTTGTCATCATTAGGCAGGGAGTACAGTAACCATAAGAATATTCATAAACTGCTACGAGCTCTCACAAAGATCTGGATTCCAAAGGCTACAGTAATCAAGGAAGGGAACGAGACTTTGAAGATGCTACACTAAAGGAGAAGTCAGAGAAGTCGATCGCTTTCAAAGCTCAACATAGAAGAACCGTCGAAGATAATTTCGATAATAGTGACTTTGATACTGAGGATCAAGCTCTTATGGTGAAAAAATTTAAAAAGTTTATGAGATTCAACAGAAGAACGAAGCACTATAACAGCAACAACAATAACAATAACAACGAAGAAGATCATATCTACTATGGCTGTAAGAAGAAAGGAAACATGAAGAAGGACTGTCTAACAACATCATCATCAACGAGAAAGAGTAGCAAATATGATAAAAGCTACATGAAGAAAACTATATCCCAAAGATATGCCAATACAAGCATATGGCATGAAAGTGAAGCCAGCGACTCAGAAGACGAGCAATCAGATGACGCTACAAATATATGTTTGACGGCTTACGATCAGGTAACCACTAACCCCTATTTGATACTTATGATGATTTTACCTTTAAGCAACTAGGAGAAGCCTTTACTGACCTCTCTAAGAAGGTACTCAAAGAGTATATAGGTGAAATAGGAAGACTTACCGACCTACTAGATGAGGTTAGAAATAGTAACAGTTCTAGTGAGGTAGGTGAGCTTTCTTCTGTTAAGCTGTTATTACACGAGACCCAAAGACATCCGAAGAGAAGGACAAGACCATTACCCAATTAGAGGAAGACTTACTTAAAGAGAAGAAAAGTCTCCAACAAGCTATTGTTAGAAATGATGCACTCACCGCTAAATATAACTTGTTACATGACACCTCCAAAAAGTTGAAAATTATGTAAGAAAATAGCCTGCACTTGTTGCTTCCTACCCTAACACGTGTCACTTACTGAATCACCGGAACACGGTCAAACCCAACCTTATCAGAACTAACCAAACCAAATATTTGCCCAAAAAGACAAATAGGCATGCATTCTTTTATACTAGAAAACCTAGACCTACCAACAATGCACAAAACACTTCATTCAACACTCAACATGCTAGATACCACTATTGTGGCACCATTGGTCATATTTTTTCTGTGTATAGAGTTAGAAAGCTTGTCGATTTGAAGATTTGTGCATGGATACCAAAAACTAACATTCCAGGACCCTACAATAAATAGGTACCAAAGTTTTTATCTGCAAATTCTTTTGTAGGTGAAACACCCTTCACATGCTAGAAGCGAATGGATCATCGACAGCGGTTACACACGGCACATGATCGGTGACGCTTGATTATTCGCAATACTATTGAATAAGAAAGAAGTTTACGTTTCCTTCGGTAATAGTTTGAATGGGTACATAATTGGTATTAAAAATATTGGTAAGGCCCCCTACCCTGTGATTAAAGATGTTCGTCTAGTTACCGAGTTAAAATATTATCTGCTCAGCATAAGCCATTTAGCTGACCATGGTTATGTTATTAACTTCGTCAAAGACAAATGTACTATAGTTGATAGCTCAACTGGTAGTACTATTTTTAAAGGTATCAGGGTAGACAATATATATGTTTTTTATTTGTTAGAAGATGCTAACAAACCAGGTAAATGCTTAATAGCCAAAAGTGAAGAGAGTCAACAATGGCACATGAGACTCGGTCATGCAAATATGGACACAGTTTTAAGATTATCTACAAAGAAACTGGTACGAGGCTTAACGGATATTTCTTTCAAGAAGGATACAGTATGTTGTGAATGTGAACAGGACAAAGCTATCCGATCTGCTTTTAAGTCCAAGAATGCTGTAAGTACCACTAGACCTCCACAATTACTTCATATGGATTTATTTGGACCTAGTAGAATTGCTAGCCTAGGTGGTAAGTTATATGCATTTGTAATAGTAGATGATTTCTCTAGATACACGTGGATATATTTTCTTGCACGCAAGAATGATGCATTGCCAACCAGAATTCATCACCTTTTGCAAAAAAGTCAAAATGAAAAAGGTTTCACGATTACTCGTATTCGAAGTGATCATGGCGACGAATTTGAAAATGTAGAGTTCAAGCAATTTTGTGACACACACGGTTATCTGCATGAGTTCTCTTACCCTAGGACTCCGTAACGAAATGGAGTTATGAAACGTAAGAACATGACTCTATCCGAAATGTCTAGAGTTATGTTAAACCAATTTAGTCTACCTAAATACCTATGGGCTGAAGCTGTCAATACAGCGTGCTATGCTCTCAATAGGGTTCTAATTCATCCTATATCGAAGAAGCCTCCCTATGAGCTATGGTTTGATAGAACTCCCTCTGTTTCTTATTTTAAAATATTTGGTTGTAAATGCTTTATTCTTAATACTAAAGATAATCTAGAAAAATTTGACGAAAAGGCCGATGAAGGTATATTTTTAGGTTATACGACGAAGAGCAAAGGGTACAGAGTCTTCAACAAGAGAACCATAATCATCGAAGAATCAATAAATGTTACATTTGATGAACTAGATCAACATTCAGTCGATGATGATGATGAAGACATAAGTACATCAAGTACAGCTCCTGCAGAACCTTCACACAAAGCACCAGTTGTAAGCAAATCACGTACAGAACCTGTAGTTGAAACCAGCAATCCAGTAGATATGCCAAAAGAAATGAGATTTTTGGTAGACCATCCAAAGGACTTGGTAATTGGTGAGATTACCAGGGGTATAAGTACTCGTTCCTCAAGTAAAGATATAGCTTCTTGTTTTGCTTTTATTTCACAGCTTGAACCCAAAAATATTGAAGAAGCATGTAGTAATAATTTTTGGTTAGATGCTATTCAAGAGGAATTGAACCAATTTGAACGGAATCAAGTTTCCCGCTGGGCATTCTGAAATAAACTGAATAAGAATGATTTATGACTCGTAATAAGGCTCGACCCGTACCTCAAGGATACAATCAAGAAGAAGGTATCGACTATGATGAAACCTATGCCCTAGTTGCGAGATAGAATCCATTCACATGTTATGTGCATTTGCATGTTTTCATAACTTTAAATTATTTCAAATGGATGTCGAATGTGCATTTTTGAACGGTTTTATAAAACAAGAAGTTTATGTAGCTCAACCTCCAGGTTTTACTGATTTTAAAAATCCTGATTATATTTTCAAGTTGAAGAAAGCCTTATATGGAATGAAACAAGTCCCTTGTGGTTGGTACGATCGTCTAAGCTCTTTTCTACTTGACAACGGTTTTACAAAGGGAAGGTTAATACTATATTACTTATAAAATCCTTTAATGGCAATCTTCTTTTAATTCAAATTTATGTAGATGATATTATTTTTGGATCTACTAATGAATCTCTCTATCATGAATTTTTAAAGTGTATGCAGAATGAGTTTGAGATGAGCATGACGGGAGAACTGAAATTCTTTCTCGAACTGTAAATCAAACAAACCAACAATGGGACGTTCATTAATCAAGCTAAGTACACAAAAGACTTATTAAAAAAGTTCTATCTAGAAGCAGTCAAACCATTTGGCACTCCGATGGAAACTTCGACTAAGCTTGATATTGATAAACAAGGCAAATCGGTCGACATACATAAGTATCGAGGTACGATTGGTAGTTTACTTTACTTAACTGCTAGTCGTCCTGATATAATGTTTAGTGTTTGCTTGTGTGCACATTTTCAGGCTAACCCTAAGAAATATTTGTGCGGTCAAGCATACCTTCTGATACCTTAAAGGCACTTCTTCTGGCGGCTTATGGTATCCCAAAACTACGTCGTTTGACCTATATTCGGACGCTGATTTTTCTGGATGCAAAGTAGATAAAAAAAAGTACCAGCGGCACATGTCATTTCCTAGGCAAAGCTCTAGTCTCTTGGTTTAGCAGGAAATAAAATTATGTCGCATTATCAACGACTGAGGCTGAGTATATAGCCATAGGACGTTGTTGTGCACAAATTTTATGGATGAAGCAAACCTTAGAAGACTTTGGTTTACTATACACACACATATCTATTTTTTGTGACAACACTTATACTATTTATTTGACTAAGAATCATGTATGTCACTCTCGCACTAAGCATATTGAGATTCAACATCATTTTCTTAGAAATCATCAACAAAATGAAGATATAAACCTTGTATACATAGACACAGAGAATCAATTAGCTGATATCTTTACAAAACCTTTAGTGAAAGATCGCTTCAATTAGGAATTTTAGATATCAATAATATTAATTAATTTTGTTTTATCAATTATTTTTCAATACTCAAAAACTATTTTTGAGACAAGCCTACAAAGGGTCTGTCTGTCACCACGACGGCGGTCGAAGTAAAGCGGTATTTAATTGTTCCTTGGTGAACTCCCGTTAGCTGGGCCAGTACCCCTACAACTAATCTGAAACAATCGCCGTATAACAAAATTTAATGTATAAAATAATATAAATTTATAATTTAAAATTAATAAACTTGGTATTAAATAATTGAAAGAGGATGATGAAAGAATGTGGGCTACAAAAAAAATTCAAAATTCATCAAAAGAACCCTAGGCAAACTCGTCCCGAGCTCGACCAGAGTTCTGTTGGTGGTATATGTTTTTCAGTCAAAACCCGAGGCCCCCTTCTCTTCATCTCTTCCGAACTCCTCTTTCAAACAGCAACTGTCGCCCGAGCCCTCTCCAAACCCTAGAAACCTTCTAATCCATTGATTCTATTCTCCTTTTATTTCTTTCAATTCAATAGTTTCAATTCAATTTTGGGAGAAAATGCATAAGGGATTCACTCCATCCAAAAGAAAGAAGACAAATGCCTGTGAAGAGGCATCATCTTCGAATCTACCAGAGGATTCCCTCTTTTCTCCGGTCCAATCGGCCGACGGTGCGTTCAATGAGTTTTTCTTTGAAACTCATGATGACTTATTATTATGGTACACTGACTTTGCCATACGTAACATATGCACTGGAGCCCTGATTAAGTGGATTGTGTTTCCTAACCATCGTCCATTGTTTGAGGCATTAGGGTTATACCGACTTGTTGCCCTCAAATACCCTATAGCTACTAATGCCCTTAGACTGTTCTACTGCAACTTTGTTTTAGACACTTTCTATGTTAGAACTCGTGTCGGCGGTATCAACATCGAGTTCGATGATATTATCTTAGCGAAAATCCTTGGTATTTCTAACAATGATGCCCCGCTTGATGATATCACTGAGTTCGATTTCTCCGATGGCACGACTATTATCAATTTCAAGAATGACCTTTATGCACCTGCCCGTGTTCATTCTGGAAAGTTCAAGGCTACAAACTTGAACTTATTTAACTATAAGTTGCATCACATCATCTAGTCCACTATTCTTCCTAAATCAACCTCAAAAGATGATGTTAAAAATCTTGAACTGTCTACCCTCTATCATATCATCAAGGGAATTCTATTTTCGGTTCCCAAGACTATCATTCAGATGATGGGACATTGTCACGAAAGAGATCGAAATCTCTCTTATGCGATGTTCATCCCATGCATCTTTCAGCAATTTGATATTGATCTTTCTATTTGTACTCTGGACCCTGAGCTCAAGTTTCTCCAGCTGTTATGTCGTACCGCAGCCTCTCGTCCATCATCTTCTATTGCTCCTGCTCCACCTCTCAGGCTTATCCTATGTCTTTTGAGGGTATTCATCAACATCTCTCTAATATGCGAACATTCATCACTGACACATCCAGGGAACGTGAGTTCCATGATGTGATTCGGTTCCAGGCACTCGCCAAATCTTTTGTCGATCTTCCTTTTGCCCAGACTGGACATTCTGCCAGTTCACTTCACAGAGATCAAGCTGTCTCCGGCTACCTCTATGAGGATGAGGTGGTACACACTCTCTTTCAACCCGATAACGAATATGACTGGTACCAAAGTTCTGGTGCTACTCCACACCATTTCGGAGCTGGCACTTCTGGAGCTGGTCTATCCGGACATGGTGGCTGTGCTGGCCCTGCTGATAATGATGATGATTCAGAGGATCTGTGATCTAGACGCATTGTATTTTGTCTAGATGTCATTTTTTAGATTTTGTTATATTTATGTTTGCTTGAAAATGCTCCGACATTCCAAGATATCATTAGTACTCTATCTTTTAGTTTATTTTGCACTGAGATTGTGATTGACTAAGCTGATGTATGGTGAATATATTTTTATGCTTTGCTTAGCATATTTTATTTCTGTTTAGCATTTATTTCTGTTTAGCATTTATTTCTTGTTATAGCACTATCTCTTTATGCTTCACTATAAACTACCTGTGAAATGCTTATTTTTTATATATTATATTTATATTTCTTTACTGATTATTCTTTATGCATAAATTGAGGGGGAGCTTTCTCTCTTTGCAATTATTTTGCTAAGTCACAACGGAGGAGAAATAGGATATAACATCTTATGCAGGATACAGGAACATTTTTTCTGGATACAGTACAATTTTGATTATCTTTCAAATCTTATTGATCAAGATATTATAACGGTCAAGGTTTGTAAATTATCAAAATGGAGGAGATTGTTGGTCCATTGGTCATGGTCAAACGTAATTTTAATAATTGATCAAACTCTGTCTCGATATAAGGGCTACTCAAGTTTATTTGGACTCTTAGACACTGCCAGAGAACTGTTACATATTCTGTTTAAGGTCGAAGCTGTGTTTGTCACTCGAGTCTGTATTTTCTTTATGTAATGTATTTTTCACATTTTTTGAATCTAGGAATATATTGTACATCGAATCGTACTAGAAAATAGCCTACCCTAAAAATATTTTTAAAATATTCCATGTTTTAAAAAATATCCCCCTATTTACAAAAAGCTCCTAACTGCTTAAAACAATTTCAAAATCCCAAAAATCATTTTAGCAAAATCCTGAAAAAACCCTGACAGGACTCGGCCTGAGTTCGGCCAGAATTTGGTTAGTGAACGTTGCTTTTTGAACTTGGTCCTCCTGCAGTTACGGATCTTGCCAAGATTTTCTTATAGAGTTCTTCCTGAATTCTGACAGAGTTCTGCCTTTGGAAAAGCTATAAATAGAGAAGGATTTCGATAATTTCAACTCACTCATTCACTTTTATCTCTTCTCTCTAAAGCCTATAACTCTGTTCCAAAGAGTTCTAAGCTTCAATTTTTAAATACCAAGCCAGTTACAATCCTCTAGTTGATTTGCTTGTGTGAAACGGTCTTGATGCTTCAGAGCGATTGTAATCAGAGGATTGATTGAAGAAAGACACTTCATAACTGAAGTTGGTCGAGTACTTCAGATCGAAGCTCGCATTTGTAGAAGTTGCAAGGACTTAGTATGAAAGGTTGCGGTATTTTCCAATTATGGATTCAATTGAAAGATAGAGTTTCTTCCGACTGGAATAGTTCTCACAAGAGGGAAACTAGTATACATCGCCATCTTTGCGTTTGCTTTCTGATCTCCACTTTTACATTTATTTACTTGTGATATTTTTTTGTGATCTTACTGCTAACTTTTAAATTAGCAATATTCTGCTGCCTACTCTATTCACCCCCTCTAGAGTATTGCGCTTTACGATTCGATCCTACAAATACTGTACTGATCCTTCTGCTACTTGATGCTCTGATACTTGCACTGATACTGACCAATTGTACCCTTAAATGGTGATTTAGGACTGAACAGATGATGGTCCAATGCATGTACGGAGTGGAAATACCTCAAGGCATGTAATGTATGTCTGATACTAGAGTTAGGATTGAGCTATAATACTCTCTCAGTCAGTGATATTTTGTATTATAAGCATGAGCACACTGCTATAATATTGGTTGTACTTAAGGGTAAGCCAGGCACTTAAACTTGCTTGGTATCCTGACACTAGAGAGAGTCCTTGAGGGTAACCTAACACTTGAGCTAACTGGAGAGTGTACTCACTACTCAGTGATAGATTCAAAATAGTGTCGCATCATAGAACCCGCACTGTGCACATTGATACTCTAATGTTAGAACTTGTAGTGTGCACATTGATACTCTTATGTAAAAACACATATTGACACTCTAATGCTAGCCCTCATTTTGCTACTTCTATTTATGTTTCTGGATGACCTTTCTACATATACAGTGAGTCCATACTGACTATAATTTCTTATTCCGTCCCTTAACGTGTAGGTGAAGGATATTTTGAGGATAAAGAAGAAAAAAAAGAAGAAAGAAGAAGAAGAAGAAGAAGAAGAAGAAGAAGAAGAAGAAGAATAAGAATAAGAAGACGAAGATGGAGATGGAGATGAAGATTCATCATTTAAGTTTTGAAACTTTTATTTCAATTTGGAAGTAATATTTGAATTGTAATATGGTCCTGAATATTTGTCGGTCTTGGCAGTCAAACTAAATTTTGTGTTTAAAATATTGTAAGACTAAACTTTTCGCTTGTACTAAGCACCGTTGCGGTACATGGTTCGTAATTTGTTTAGAAAATGTAATATGGTTTTGAATTTTGAGTAGGTTTGATATTTGTTTGGATGATTGTATTGAATTATGCAAGTTCTATGTTGAATTACTAAGTGGATTGGGCAGATTATTATAACATGGATTATGCAGTTTATTAGACTTGGAATGAACTATACTTAATTTGATTATGATTTGTTTGGTTGAAGAGTTTATTTGTTTTCAGTTGGCCTTCACAGATGATTTTAATTTTTTGGTGTATTCCTTTGGTTTGCAGATGGCCTTCGCAGATTTTATGAGTCATGGGTGCATTTCTAGGGTTTACAGCTGGCCTCATTTCGGATCCATTCATGGGATCACTAAAACTTTATTTGATTGGAATGTGTTCTGCTTTCTGTAAATAACCAGTACATCGATGCCATCAGTATGAATTCGATGTCAGTGTAATGCATAATGTAATCCTGCCTGTTCATCCCTTGTTATTGCGGAAGCAAAGTATGTAATGTTAAAAAAATTCTCTTGGATAGTAGGTTAATTATATTCAAACACTCGCAAGAAATTTCTTTTCTTCACCCTATTTTGTGCAGCCATACAGTGGAAGCCTGATTAAATGATATTTAGATTTTCTTCAACATACTTTAATATTAAATAAATATACTTTGCTAAATGATATTAAAAATACTGTAAAGATTTGATGAAAACTGAATGAGATACTTGAACATTCCCCGTCCTAAATGTACCATACTTTGTTAAAAGCACGGAGAGTGGCCATTCTCCGTATTAAAAGCACGAAGAATGGCCATTCCCCATCCTAAATGTACCATACTTTGTTAACGTAAAAATTCGAATATAATTTGGTAAATGATATTAAAATACTGTAAATATTAGAAAGATGGTGAATATAACAAAATGTCACAATTAAAAAAATCGTTCTCTTCGAAAATATTATCATTAGAAAAGTAAAAAATATTATAGATAAAAAATAAAAACAGATTTCTTTTTTTAAAATATGTGAGCAGATGATCCGCCCGACCTCAGAAGCAGGTTTCCTCCATTCGCCACCACCACCATGTCCTGTAGCTATATAACCTAAATATTAAATTGTTAGATGACAAATAAAATTCCTGACAATGGCATGGACTATAAAATTTAATTAGCTGGGAGCCTGTAGAAGCGGCGCCGTTGGTACTCCTTGTTGTTCGAGGAGGGCTCGACGACGTTCGACGTGAACCGGACCGATTCTTCTTTCCTTCTTCATCTCCATTTCTCTTTCCTCTACCACCACGGCCTGTAGTTATATAACCAAAAAAAATTACAAAATTTATACGTAAATGCACAATTATTTTTACAGAATTTACACGCAGATGCACAAAATATTAAATTGGATGGACGAAAGAGAGAGTAAATATGAGTTAATTCAGGGTGTTTATTAAAAAAATTAAATTGAAGAATGACCTGCTATAGCAGGTTACCAAAAGGTCAAGAGTCAAAATCAGCACTAAATGATGTTTCGGCTCTATTATTCAATCCGAACCATTGGATCAACATCCAATGGTTCAGATTTGGGTTGTATTGATACATCCCTATATATATATATATATATATATATATATATATATATATATATATATATCAAGCAACCATGTCATATATTTATATAAAAGGTACAAAATGCTAATGCATGTACATGTAAGCTTAGGACCAAAAAGAAAATAGCAGGGAAGCAAAAAGAGGCACCCGCTCGGAGGCCTAATTGCCTCAAACAAACCAACCCAACAACCTCAGCTGTTCAAGGAGTTCCAAAATCCCTCCTTGACATGTTTGTAAAGTTTGTTAACCTTGTGAATATGTCTATTGACCTCAAAAATTAATTGAGCAGAGTTGTACCAGTTCCCTTCATATATATATTTGTTACAGTTCTCCCAAATGACCCACGTGATGGCTGCTGCAACGATATGGTGACCGTGAGAGGCCATGCCCAGTTAGCTAAAAGATCGTTGAAGCCCCTGTTGACCGAGTTCTGGAGACAAGAAGTCGAGAACCTGAGCCACACTTCGGACGCCAGGTCGCTCGACGAGAGAATGTGATTCACAATTTTAGGCTGCCACTTCGCGCAGCAATGACATGCTAATGCTAAGCTGAAGCCAACAGTAGCTAGGGCGTCGTCAGTGGGCAGCTTTTTGAGCAACGCTCACCGTAGCAAAATGGGCCACTTCTTCAGGATGTATGACTGCCAGAATAAAGCGATGATGGGGATGCCAGTCCGAGCCCGCGAGCCGCAGGATGGGCCGATACGAGGGAGAATGATCCATTAGCCGTCAGAGACCACCGTAGGGAGTCGTTATCCAGCCTAACCACCACTCCGGATGCGGCTAAATTAGCCCCTGCCTCCTCTCCAAGCCACGCACGCACCTTCCCCAGTTCCAATTTCCGTTGTCATCCCACAGGTCTCTGATAGCACTGGTAGTAGGGATACCCGGAGAGGGTTGAAGAAGGTCTTCTCCAGACCACCGCTCGAGAAAAAGTGACGATCGCCTAAGTCCTGTCTAAGACAAATCAGGGGTTTGGTGAGTTACCGGCCGTTTAGGATACGATGACAAGAAGCAGAGGATCTACTGTTGAGGGAGGCAACAACATGATGAGAATGCTTGAAGTACATGGCCTTCATGAAGTGAGCCCAAATGGAGCGACTCACTCAAAGCTTCTAACACATCTTCATCGAGCAGGTATCAACAATGTGCGCCAACTTACTGAACCCTAGACCACCCTCGGACGTGTGTCTAGCCATGTAGTCCCAGCTGGCCTAATGGTGCTTATCCTTGCCGTCGTAGTGACCCGAAAAGAAGTTAGCAAAGCGGTTTTCATTATTGCAGAGGACAATTCTTAGGAAGGAGCATGCTGCTAGGTTATAAATCGGGATTGAAGAAAGAACGTGCCGTATCAGAATCATCTTACTGCTAGGCAATAAAGTAGTGTTATGCCAACCCTCAATCTTCTTTCTTATTTTACCCACTATCTCATCAAAAAGACCCGTATTGGATCTGTCGTACGCCAATGGACACCCTAAGTAGAAAAAATGGGTATTGTTCCATCTGGTAAGCGTCCTTGGTACATCGTGTAAGCATTTTTCTAGTATCTTTCAGTTTGGTGGCCATACGTTCTAGAGGGTCGAGTGCATCAGGGCCGCTTTAGGCTTCTGACACAGTATCCCTAAATTGTGGGAGGTAGATCCAAAGAGCAAGGAAAAGAAGCTTTTCTTGGGCTAGTTGGTCTTTCTACTGACCTCGATAAGGAGCGGGGAGTGATCTGATTCAGTAGAATTGAGGTACGTGAGTCTGGATTTGATCTCAAGGTCTGACCAATGCGAATTAATGAGAGCACGATCGAGGTGGGAGTATTGATGACGTGCACCTTTTTGTATATTACATCAAGTGAAAGCACTGTATGGAAACTGAAGGAGGACAGGTGGGAGTCAAAAATAAAGTTAGCACAGTCATTCATCGCTGACGTGGGAGGTGGCCGGGCTCCCGATTTCTCCTCCCTGTAAGTGACAACATTAAAGTCTCCAATATAGAGCCAAGGAAGGTTGAGATGATTGTTGTGAATGCCAGTCAGAGATTCCCAAAGCTGTTTATGCTTAGCGATATAGCAAATCCCGTAGATGTTGGACAAGCAAGACCGAATCTGAAGCATTAGATATTCCATCCAATAAGTCAGCACTTGCCTTGAGTTATTGATGATGTCATACTTCACGTCTGCAGCAAGAAGGATCCAGATGTCATGGTTGCCGGTGATAGCAGAGGAATAACCCAACTGTAGCTGGATAGACTTAATCTTTTTAGAAGGGATTTTGGGTTCGTTCTTCTTTTTCTGGAGCGCTTCCGGTCTCGGATGACACATCTGATATATCTGCTACTTGACTGTCTTTGCTATATCCCGGGGATAGGATGCCAAATTAGTTGGTAAGGTTTATTCCTAGGGTCTTGGTGGTGGTTGTAGGGATTCTATTCTGGGGTTGTTCTTGACCACGAGATTTACCCGCACTCGATTCAAAACGGAGATAAAAGTTAGGTAAAGGGAGGAGCGGTGTCTTGTCTCTTTGTCTTCTCGAATAGAGAGGGGCGACCTTCTGGGTCGCTTTCTTCTTCAGCTCTAGGTGAGCTCTAAAGCAGTGGTCGAAGGAGTGTCCTTACATGTGATAGTGCCTGCAGAAGATCATATTGGGTCGCTTTTTTCAGAAAAGTTGCTCCTTATTGGGCCGCATAAGGCTGGCCACGTGTCAAGGCTGCCTGAGAGTGGCCTCCTGAACATTTGGACCGCATGGTAATGATTCGAGCCGCATGAGTGTGGGTGACCGCATGATGGGTGCCTTCTTCATGAACCGCATAAAGATAGTCTTCGTGAGCCGCATGAAGATAGTCTTCATGAGCTGTATGGGGCTAGTCTTCGTGAGCCGCATGAAGATAGTCTTAGTGAGCCGCATGGGGCTAGTCTTCATGAGCCGCATGGGGGAGCCTCCGCTTGGGCCACATGGGATGATCTTTACTTGAGCCGCATACGACTGTCCACGTGTCAAGGCAGCATGACAGTTTCTGAATCTCGGGGGATCGTGTCAGAGATATTCTTTGCTTCCCTAGGAG
Source organism: Iris pallida (assembly GCA_029216955.1). Taxonomy (NCBI): domain Eukaryota; kingdom Viridiplantae; phylum Streptophyta; class Magnoliopsida; order Asparagales; family Iridaceae; genus Iris; species Iris pallida. The sequence continues at coordinate 40,523 of JANAVB010017846.1, forward strand.
TCCGTCATTATGAGGGAGTCATAATGATATCTTTGTGTCAGAACTATCACCTTGTCAGAGCTGTCAGCCGTCAAGGCATTTAATGTAGTAAAGGACAATCGAAAGAGCTGTTTGTAGGCCACGTGGCTACTCTCTGAGCCGTATAGAACTTGTTCGGGCCGCATAGACGCTTAAGCCGCATGAATACTTGCGCCGCATGAACTTTCTGAGCCGCATGGGGCTCTCTCGCCGCATGGATCTTTCTTTATTCTTTTCCATGCTTCTACAAGACCCCGTTCAAAGTTTTCAATTTGCAAAATTGAAATACTTTGAATAAGAAGCATGGTCATGTATAAATTCTTTTGGCCGCATATGATGTATCGACCGCATGGATGTCTCGGCCGCATGGATGTCTCATCTGTATTTAGTCAATCAGCTGCGGGGACTTTCGGGCCGCATGAGCTCCTTGCCACGTGTGCGCGTCATTAATTGCCTCAAGTTTGTTTTAGTGCCGCCTTTTGGGGAAATCCCAAGGGTCGGCTCATTAAATCTTTGGATTTTATGCCCTGGGTGAATCTCCTTTATGGGAGAGGGGACGAAATCCAAGGAGTCGGTTTCGTCTTTTTCAAGGCGGTTATTAGTCTACGTGTTTCCCCCCTCTCTTGTCCTCCTATAAATAAGAGGAGTTTAAGAGAGAAAACTTCTTTACTTTCTCCTTTACTTTGAACTTTCCCTACCCCATTGTCATCATCTTCTTCAACTACCAATGGCTCCCAAGAAGACCGTTGCGGCGAAGGGCAAGAAGGCAGCGTCCTCTTCGTCTGCGACGGCAAAGGTGAAGAAGACTGCCTCTACTTCGACCGCGATTGCTCCTCCGCCGGCCGAAGTGCCCGTAGCTCACCCTGACGTCCATCCACCTATTGCTGGTAAGGACTTTATGTGGGTTTAAAGAACCCTAACTGCTATGGCTACGTCGCACGCTTTGTGCACGAGCCTTTATTTTCATGTGAGCCGCATGTTCGTCCTATGGCCGAGCCGCAAGCCGCATAAGAATAGCCACTGTGGCCGCATACGTGCTTCGCCAACAAAGCCGCATAAGCTACACTGAGTCGTATAGATTCGTACATATTTGTCTGTCATGTGGTCTGTACGAACTTATCCGATCCCTGCGGGCTCTTATGAAAGCACTGCCGTATGGACCTTCATTAAATAGAGCCGCATGAACGTTCCTCTGAGCTTGAGCCGCATGAGGCTTCAGTAAGTTGGAGCCATATAAGTGTTCTCCTGAGCCGCATGAGTCTTCAGTAAGTTGGAGCCGCATAAGTGTTCTCCTGAGCCGCATGAGGCTTTGTCAAGTTGGAGCCGCATAAGCTCGAAATTACCCATTAGTTCCTTTTTGTCCATCTTTTTAACTTATCTTTTTCTGTCTTCTTCTCAGTGAATTTACTGGTTAATGCTGCTGGAGAGCTCCTGGTAGGCAGCGCCCAAGCTGGTCTGGGCTATAGGTACGACCATATAGTCCAACATATGGCGGACCAGTTTTCGAGTGACGAGCCTCCGGCGAGATCGAATGCCCTCAAGAATCAACCTTTCTATTTTCTTAATGCTATGATGAACTCGAGGAAATTAGAAGGGGAATACTTGAAGCCCGCATTCTTTTTTGGAGACGCCTTGACTGTGAATAACAGTCAGATTCTGGAGGTGTCAGAGAACTGGAGTTTTGTTTCTAACGGGATGGCGATCCGCATCCCCCAGATGGAGTGTCACTTTCCTTTATCTTGGTTCAATATGCTCCCACTGGACCGGAAGATGGAAGATTCTTTAACTCCAATCCGGAGTAGGATGTTCATGGGAGACATCCATTATAACAACAGCCTGAAGTTAGTGTGCACGGGCAAGGTGCACACCAGCCGTTCTGTAATGGGATTAGCCCCGGATACTTTCTTGAATGTGCCGGGTCCTAATTTCACGTTTTCTACAGCCGACACTTTTATGAACCACCACGCTCGGAAGGGCTCATATCCCATTGGTCGGTTGATGCTCCCCAGCTAGATACATCCGATTCCCTCGTGGACCAATCTGTCTATGTGGATTTTGCAAAAGTATGAGGCCTTTCTGTGTGAGATTGGTCTTTACCATGCTATTCGGGGCACTAGCCATGGTTTGTCTATAAACAAGAGATTATTTATATCTCTGCTGGAGATGTATAATCGCCGTACGGGAACCTTCTATACTCCCGTAGGGGATATGGGGCTTGCGCTCCACGAAATGCATGCGGTCGCCAAGCTTCCTTGGGGGGACGAAGCTTTTGAGGCGTATACTCCTACGAATTAGGAGTTCGAAGAGTTGGAAAGACGGTATCCAGGCTTCGTGGCTCTTTATCAAGAGATATTGTGCCATTATAGCACATGTCATCAAATAGCCAAAAAAGAGAACAGCTCGGAAGGGAATGCCCCTCATACCAAGGACTGGGCACGCTATCTCTTCACGATAGATGCCTCAGGTCAAGTTACTCCCCGTCGTCCCCAATCCCGGGAGGCGGTAAAAGCCTTAGTGTCGTCATCTAAGAGGGTGGCCACCTCTAGTGACAGATTCGGGAGTCAGACCAATTATTTTGATTATTTTTATCAGGACACCCAAGAGTTGTCAGAGAAGGCGCTTCTGGCGGGATTCTTGATGATATGGCTGCGAAATTGTGTAGTCTCGGGCGGAGCAGGTTCCATCGAGAGGATCAGTCGCAATTTTCTACTTCCGGCTGTGAAGTTAGTTTTGCGAGTCAGGCTAGCTCTCCTCCCGGCCATGGTGTGCAGCATACACCGTGGCCTTTGCACTTTCACATCCAAGGTCATTGCCCGCGATGTGACGAAAGATTTTGAACGGACCGAGCTACCCTATCATTATTTGATCGGGTGGTTGTTGATGCACTATCCGTCTTTGATGAGACCGGGCTCTGAAGACGGCGTAACTGATGACGACGCTTTTATCTTCCGCTATCGTAATGAGTCTCGGGAATTCGAGACCATGCGTGCTTGCCGGATGGCACTGGCGAGGACAGATATGTACAACATTTTCGTATCTGTCCCTCGTTTTACTGATGAGGAAATAGCGGCTGTCCATCTTGACGGTATTGGGCCCCCTCAACTTCTGGACGGCCAGCTGCTTCTGTGGCTGCGAAATATTTGCCCCTCTCATCTGGTGTATCGCTACCGTAACACTGTCTTTCTGGAGCCTTATCTGCCTAACAGGTTCGCCCGGTAATTTGGGTATAGTCAGCTTTTTTTAGACAGCCCCAGCTCTTGTCTGGGCTTTGAAGGTAGCCTTCTTGACGGCATCCGGGCCCGGCATTACTATGACACATTCCATACCCGTACCGTTTTCTCAGTTCCCGCCATTAAGGCGTCGGTAGAGACAAGCCCTCTATCGGCTTTAACCCGGGTGCCAGTTTCATCGTTGGTACCGGCCTGGATGAGGGTTCCCAGGGGGCCAAGACAAGAAAGAGGAAGAACAGAGTCGAAGTGCCGGATTCGGATTTCGCTGTTGCAGATGACGAAGGCGACGAGCATAATAAAGATGACTCTTCCTTTCCGGTGGCAGATGTAGGGGCGTATTAGCCGCCTATTTTGCCAGATGAGATGGTGGTAAATCAGCCATCCGTTACACCCGGCCCTGTACGAAAGCATAGCAGGCAACTTTCTCCTGTTGGCGGCATTCCTCGCTCTCGGAAACTGGCTGTGACCAGACACCGTGGGCTAACTATAAAGGAAAGAGGCGAAGAAGTTGACCCCGCATTAGAGGTAAATAAGTTACTACCGGTCCTTCCTTTCTTCTAGCTTTGATTTTAAGCATCTCCCTTCCCTCTTGTAGGCGTCAAAAGAAGAGGACTCTCGAGTTGCCGAGGTCGTGACTCGGGATGACGGGGGCTCCGGTGAGCCTGCCCCTGAAATTGCTGAATTTCGTCAAGATGATGCTGATCGAGTTGCCTTTTCCTCCGAGGTGGCTGTGTCAGAGGAGCCGGCCAAATTTAATTTGGAGATCGCGGGTGAGGAGACCCTGCCAGCTGCGAACGAGCTGCAGCCTCCATGCTCCTCTCCTGGTAAGATAAGCCGAATCTTAGCTTGCGAGGAGGCCTATCTGCTTTATCATCACATCCTTCGCGTCACGTCGATTGATCATTATCATGGACATGCATGTCCTGCCTCTCTAGTGCTGAGGATGGACTTTGTTGAGACAGACTCTGCCGAAGGGGCACTGGCGGAGAGGGGCGTACCTTCTCCTCCTTCGGCTCGTCTTGATGGTCCACCTGCGGGCTCGAGTTCGGCAAGTCCGGTGATGGGACAATCGGGGCAGGGGACGATGGTCCTCGTGTCTTCTTCTGCTCGGGCGGCCTAGAGAGTCAACCTCTCCGCCCTGCCAAGCGTCCAGGCTCTTTGGGTGGCAGAGGAAGAGTTAGCCGCTATCCATGCATCGTTCTGCTCGAAAGTCGCCCCCCTGGTGCTAAGTTCTAGCACCACTCCTTCAATGCTGTCGGCCACGCTTCCTCTGACGCCATCCTCTACAGAGGTCCTGGACGAAGCGTTACAGGACGTGGTCGACAGCTTTTATCGTCACTTGAAAAGGGGGATAGAAGCTGCTGTGGAGAGAGGGACCTCTTTCGTCTTGGCCCGACAATGCGCCCAGGGTCAAATTGATATCCTTAAGGCCCTTCCTGGTGGAGCAGGGGTTGCTGCACTTCTGGAGGCGAAGTTGCTGGAGACCGATCAGCTGGTGGCCCAGCTTTAGGTACTGCGGCAGGTTGATCTATCTGCCGCTATAGATCAAGAGCGTGGCTCCCTCATAACTGCTATAGAGAAGGCGAGGGCAGCTCAGGATAAAACTATGCCGACCATACTGGAGGATCTCCGCACTCTGTCTGACCGATATGATTAATTGAGCCATGACAGTGAAGATGTTACAGCTCGGGAAGCGATTGCCTCCCGCGGGATTACTGAAACGCGGGAGAAGATCCTTGAGCTCCAAAGGAAGTTAACTTTCTTTGAGTCTGAGCTTGAGGCTGCCCGGATCGACAGAGGGCTGATTATCCAGGAGGTTGATAACGTCAATAAAGCTTCAATTGACTTGGAAGTGGCTCTGAAGAGGTTGGACGATGACTGGCGGACACTCCTGGACCTGGATAATGGGGAGCGGTTATCCCAGGAGGCTGAGCGCAGGGCTAGACAGAGGCTTGAGCGGGGTACTGCCTTGGTGAGAAACCGCCTCTTGGAGTTGTGTAATGCCGAACTATAGTCGGCCTTTTCTTCTTTCGTTTTTGTTTTTTTTTTCTTTGAGAGGGACGTGGTCCCAAAACATGTAATGCTTTTTCATCTTTCAAATAAAGAGTACTTTCTATTCTACCCTTCATTTGTATTGCTTATTGTGCCTGTGGTATTGTGGTGATGTTTGCCACGCATGGGGGACTTGTTTGTGGACCTGTTACCCCTGGCATACCTTCATTTTAGGTACGGATAACAAGTTTGACTGGGATACCTAGAACTGTTCCATGGTAAGGTGGTCGTGGGTGTTCGTGGTATCGGGAGATAGAATGCCATGGAGCAGCTGGGCTCCCGGGGCATGATGAGGAATGGTAGGCCTGTACTAAGAGACTTAGTAAAGGATATTTGTGGGCCTATTATCCTTGGCGTACCCCGACTTAAGATACGGATAATAGGATGAAGGGAAACCAACATACTTACTCAAAGGTAATGAGGACATGGTATGTATGAAGGTTTTACCGTGGAGTCTTCCTACTCAGAGGTAATGAGGACATGGCAGGAGTAGACTCAACGGAGGATATTTGTGGTCAACAGAGGACATTTGTGGGCCTATTACCCTTCGCGTACCCTGGTTCTGGGTACGGATAATAAGACGAGAGAGGACCAACATACTTACTTAGAGGTAATGAGGACATGGTAAGTACGGAGGTTTTACCGTGGAGTCTTCCTACTCAGAGGTAATGAGGATATGGCAGGAGCGGACTCAGCAGAGAATATTTGTAGACCTATTATCCTTGCCGTACTTCGGTTGTGGGTACAGATAATAAGTCGAAAGGGAATCATCATACTTACTCAGAGGTAATGAGGACATGGCAAGCATGAAGGTTTCTTCGACGGAGCCTTCCCACTCAGAGGTAATGAGGACATGGCAGGAGTGGGCTCAATAAAGGAGGGTACATAGAACGACTCAGAGGTAATTAGGACATGGAAGTTCTATGTAAAGGGGTGATTTGTTTTTGGCAGAAGTGAAACGACTCAGAGGTAATGAGGACATGGCCGTTTTGGAAATTTGTGGATCGGTTACCCTTTTTGTGCACTAGGAGTACGGGTAGTGGATCATGAGGGAGGATCTCTTTCAGGAAGAAAGTTCAGAGGTATGGTCATCCATGACTTACTATCTGAAAGAGTGACCGAAATGTGAGTTCAGAGGCACCAGCGGGTACATGACTAGATAATCTGGAATTTGGAAATGTGAGTTCAGCGGCACCAGCGGGTACATGACTCGATAATCTGGAATATTATGAAATTGAGTTCAGCGGCACCAGCGGGTACATAACTTGATAATCTGGAATGTTGTGGATGTGAGTTCAGCGGCACCAGCGGGTACATGACTCAGTGATCTGGAATGTGTCATTTAGACTAATATTTCTTCAGGAACTTGCCATTGACGGGCAACATGAGCAAGTCTCTATTTTGTTTTGCGAGACGGTAAGCACGGTTGGAGAATACAGCCTCGATGATGAATGGACCTTCCTATTTTGGCTGGAACTTGCCGGCGGTCTTGTGAGTCATGACCATCGGCCTCCGGACTGCCAGAACGAGATCGCCGACTTGGAATGTTCTAATTTTAACCTTCTTGTTGAAGGTTCCAGAGATACGTGCTTGGTATAGCTCGATCTGTTGCTGAGCCAGGAGGCGCTTTTCATCTAAGGCCTCCAACTCTTGTAGTTGGCGACGGTAGTTATTATCCATCGTCAATTGATAAGTGAGCGCAATACGGAGCGAGGGTATTTGAGTCTCCAATGGGAGAACTGTCTCACTCCCGTACACCAGGGAGAATTGTGTGTTCCTTGTGGCCGTTCGGACTGTGGTACGGTACGCCCATAAGCATTCACCAAGCTTCTCGTTCCAGTCGTATTTGTTGGACGATACGAACTTCTTGAGTAACTTGATAATGGTTTTGTGGAATACTTTTGCCAACCCATTCGCTGCTGGATTGTATGGCGTCGATGCAATATTCTGGATGCGGTGCTTGTCGCAGAACCGATAGAAGACGTGGCTTGCAAACTGTGGACCATTAACGTGGATGATCCTTCGGGGCAGTCCAAAGCGATAGATGACGTGATGCTTGAGAAAGCTGATCACGTTTGAAGTCTTTACTTCTGCAAGCGGGACAGCTTCCGCCCATTTGGAGATGTAATCTGTGATTGCGAGTATGAAGCGGTGTCCTCGAGAGGAAGATGGAGTAATCGGACCGATGATATCCATTCCCCATGCTTCGAACGGCCAGGACACCACTGTCGGATGTAGAAATTTGGATGGTTGGTGGATGAAGTCCGCGTGGACTTGGCAAGCTTTGTACTTTCTAGCATAGTCTTTCGTATCTACTACCATCGTGGGCCAGTAGTAGCCCATTCGGCGAAGACGGTCTTGCAATTTAGGGCCAGGCTGATGGGTCCCACAGACACCGTCATGAGCTTCGCGTACGGCTTCTTTGGCTTCTGTGTTTGACAGACACCGAAGCAATAATCCATCATAGGATCGGTGATACAGCATTTTTGTCTCTGTATAGTAGAAGAATCTGAGAGAACGCCGTCTGATGGAGGTGGCTTCCTTTGGGTTCTCGGGCAGGATGTCGTAGACGACGAAGTCAATGAATGGTTGTCTCCAATCTGGGACATCGTCGATCGTCTGAGCGGAATAACTCGGCACGAATTGAACGTTGTTCTTGGGATAGACCAGTTCGTGGCCTATTACATCCACCGATTGATGAGTATGATTTGGCACTGCTAGGGAAGCGGCCAGGCCTGCTACGGTATTGGCTTCGATATTTTGGAGTTTGGGAACATGTTCGATGAAGAACCCCTCAAATGACAAAATAATGTTGATCGCTATTTGATGATATGGGATCATGTCTTCGTGGCGGACTTCGTATGAGCCCCGGATCTGATTGACGATTAACTGAGAATCGCCGTATGCTTCAAGATATTCTACTGTTGGCCCATTGGTCATGGTCAAACTGATTTTAATAATTGATCAAACTCTGTCTGGATATATGAAGCTAGTCAGGATATATCGGACTCTTGGACATGATCAAGAATGGCTATCTACTCAGTTCAAGACCGAAGCAATGTTTGCCTATTCGAGTCTGTATTTCTTTGAACAATGTATTTTTTATTTTATTGAGTCTAGGAATACGTTGTACACCGAGTCGTACTGGCAAATAGGCTATTCCAAAATGTTTTCAAAATATCTTTTAAAATGTCCTTTGTTTTGAAAAACATTCTTATTAACAAAAGTTTCAAAAAGGTTTTTCAAAAAGGTATTCAAAAATCCCTAAAATCTATTTTTAAATACCTAACCTAACCTTGAAAGAACTCGGCCAGAGTTCGGCCAAAGTTCGGCCAGAGTTCGGTTGGTAGCCGTTTTGATTTTTGAATTATCTGGAACTTGGTCCTCCTGCAGTTGCGGATTTGACCGAGATTTCCTCATCGAGTTCTGCCCGAATTCTGCCCGTATTCTGCCAGAATTCTGTCTTTGGAATTCCTATAAATAGAGTAGGATTTCGATCATTTCAACTCACTCATTCACTTTCAATCTTCTCACTGTCTAAAGCTTTCAGTCTTCCAAAGAGTTTTCTTGAGCTTTAAATTTCAGATCCCAAGCCAATTACAATCCTCTAGTCGATTTGCCAGTGTGGTGCGGTCTAGAAGTTTCTGAGAGATTGTAATAAGAAGGCTTGATTGATGAATACCTCTTCAGAATTGAAGTTGGACGAGTTCTTCGTATCAAAGCTCGCATTGTAGAAGTTGCAAAGACTTCGTAAGAAAACTTGCGGTTTTGCCAATAGTGGATTCAACTTTTAGCAAGAGTTCTACCGACTGGATTAGTCCTCAACAGAGGGAAACCAGTATACATCGCTGTCTTTGCGTTTGCTTTCTTATCTCTGCCTTTACATTACTTAGTTGTGATTATTATTCTGTGATCTTGCTGCTAACATTTTTTAATTAGCATATTTTCGCTGCCAACTCTATTCACCTCCCCTCTAGAGTATTGTGCTTTACGATTTTGTTCCTACAATTGGTATCAGAGCGGGTGTTACAGGTAAAGCAAGGTAATATTGTAATTATTTATTCATTTAATTAATTGTTATATAGATCACAGCACAACACATGGCAACTGTAAAATTCACAAGTGAAGGCCAGGCCACAAACAGACCTCCAATGTTTGATGGTACGAACTATACCTATTGGAAAATACGGATGAGTTTCTTCTTGAAATCTCTTGACTTTGATTTATGGTCTATTGTTATTGATGGCTATCAAAAGCCACCTCGTATAAATGTTGATGGAGTTCTAGTTGAAAAACCCCATAATAGATATACAGAGGAGGAAAAGAAAAAGGCCAGTCTTGACGCACGTGCTATTAACGCTCTATTTTGTGCTTTAGACAGAACTGAATTTAACAGGGTGTCTATCTGCACAACGACTAATGAAGTGTAGAAGCTACTTGAAGTCACACATGAAGGCATGACTCAAGTCAAAGAATCAAAGGTCAATAGACTTACTCAAGAGTATGAGGTGTTCAAGATAAAGCCCAACGAAACAGTTACTCAGATGTTCGAAAGATTCCTGGATATTGTAAATCCTTTGTCCTCCCTAGGCAAAGAATACAGTAACCATGAAAAGATTCGCAAACTCCTGCGAGCACTTACCAAGAACTGGATTCCAAAGGCTACTGCGATCATTGAAGGGAACGACCTCACAACTATGTCCCTCGAAGTACTCATGGGTAAGCTACTCACTCATGAACTGGAGCTACAAGATTTTGAAGAGCCTGCACCAAAGGAGAAGACGATCGCTTTCAAGGCTCAGTACAGAAAAGCTGCTGAAGGTGACTCAGACAGCAGTGAATCTGATGCTAAAGATCAAGCACTCCTAGCAAGAAAATTCAAAAGATTCATGAGATATAAGAAGAGAACCAAAGAAAACAACAGCAGTAACAACTGGTATCAAGATGATGCTGTCTGCTATGGCTGTAAGAAGAAGGGACACATGAAAAAGGATTGTCCTACAAACTCATTATCAAGTAAGAAGAGCAACAGGTATGGAAAAGGGAACCTGAAGAGATCAACATCTCGAAGATATGCCAACACCAGCATATGGCATAAAAGTGAAGCCAGCGACTCAGAAGATGAACAATCAGAAGACGCTACAAACGTATGCTTTATGGCATCCGATCAAGTACCTACTGAACCTGTAGTTGATACATATGATGACTTCACCTTTGAGCAACTAGGAGATGCCTTTAGTGAACTGATAAGTGATTACAGGAAACTGCATAGCAAATATCAGACCTCTAAAAAGGTACTCAAAATGTACAAAGGAGAAATAGGAAGATTTACCGACCTACTAGCTAAGGTTAGAAATAATATTAGTGAGTCTGGTGAGCTTTCCTCTATTAAGCTCTTATTACACGAGACTACCAAGTCATCTTAAGAGAAAGACAAAGTTATTGACCAACTCAAGGAAGAACTTTCTAAAGAGAAGAAAAGTCTTCAAAGTGTACAAATCAGAATGGAAACACTCACTTCTGATTATACTAAGTTGTATGACACTTCCAAAAGATTGGAAATTAGGTTAGGAAAACAGCCTGAGACTGTTGCTTCCTTCCCTAACACGTGTCACTTATCGAAAAATTAGAACATTCCCAAACCAAACACTGTCAGACCTAACCCCATCAAACCTTTACCCCAAAAGGTTAAGCCCAAACAAGATTATAGGCATGCTTTCTTCTATACTAGAAAACCTAAACCTACCAACTATGCACACCACTCAGCTTTCAACACTCGGCATGCACAATGTCATTATTGTGGCCTCATTGGTCATATTTCATCTGCATGTAGAATCAAAAAGCTTGTTGATTTAAATATTTATGCTTGTATACCAAAGGTTAACATTTCAGGATCCTACAAGAAATGGGTACCAAAAGTTTCATCTGCAAATTGTTTTGTAGGTGGAACACCTTTCACATGCTAGAAGCAAATGGATCCTCGACAGCGGTTGTTCATGGCATATGACCGGTGACGCTACACTATTTGCAACACTGTCGAAGAAAAAGAAGGAAGGCTATGTCTCCTTCGGTAATAACTTGAAAGGGTATATTATTGGTATCGGTGATGTTGGTAAGTCTCCCTATCCTGTGATTAAGGATGTCTGTCTGGTTACCGAGTTGAAACATAATCTACTCAGCGTAAGTCATCTAGCTGATCATGGTTATGGCATCAACTTTGGCAAAGACAAATGTACTATAGTTGATAGCTCAACTGGTAGTACTAACTTTCAAGGTATCAGGGAAGACAACATATATGTTTTCTATTTGTTGGAAGAAACTAACATTTCAGGTAGATGCTTAATGGCTAAAAGTGATGAGAGTCACTATGGCACATGAGACTCGGTCACGCAAATATGGACACAATCTCAAGATTGTCCACAAAGAAGCTAGTACGCGATTTACCGGACATAACATTCAAAAAGGATTCGGTATGCAGCCAATGTAAAAAGAACAAAGCTACCAGTCCACATTCAAGTCAGTAAACGCAGTATGTACTACTAGACCTCTACAATTGCTACATATGGACTTATTTGGTCCTAGCAGAGTTGCTAGCCTCGGAGGTAAGCTTTATGCTTTTGTAATTGTAGATGATTTCTCTAGATACACGTGGGTATACTTCTTGACACGCAAGAATTATGCATTGTCCGAATTTGTCGCCTTTTGCAAGAAAGTACAGAATGAAAAAGGTTAGATGATCACTCGTATTAGAAGCGATCATGGTGGCGAATTCGAGAATGCAGAGTTTGAGCAATTTTGTGACACACATAGTTTTGTACACGAGTTCTCCTACCCTAGGACTCCACAATAAAATGGAGTTGTGGAACGTAAGAACAGAACTCTATCCGAAATGGCCAGAGTAATGTTAAACCAGTTTAGCCTACCCAAATATTTCTGGGCTGAAGCTGTCAATACGGCTTGTTTTGTTCTCAATAGAGTTCTAATTCGACCCAAATCGAAGAAGACTCCATTTGAGTTATGGTTTGATAAAATTCCATCAGTTTCATATTTTAGAATATTTGGTTGTAAATGTTTTATTCTTAATACAAAAGAAAATTTGGGAAAGTTTGACGAAAAGGCCGATGAAGGTATATTTTTTGGTTTTGCGGCCAAGAGCAAAGGATACAGAGTCTTCAACAAACGAACCATGATCATCGAAGAGTCAATCAACGTAACTTTTGATGAACTGAATCAAATGACTATCGATGGCAATGACGAAGATCCAACTGTAGCAAGCTCAATAACAGCTGATTCTCAACCAAGCTCGGCACTAGCTGATCCTCCTAGAGAAGATCCAGGAACCAGCTACCATCAGAGTCTGCCAAAAAGATTAAAATTTACGGCTGATCATCCAAAGGATTTGGTAATTGGTGACATTACCAAAGGTGTAAGTGCTCGTACATCCAGTAGAGATATTGTTTCTAGTGTTACATTTATTTCACAGCTAGAACCCAAAACTATTGATGAAACATGTAGTGATAGTTTTTGGATAGATGCTATGCAAGAGGAATTAAACCAATTTGAACGGAATCAAGTTTGGGAACTTGTTCCCAAGCCTATTGATCATCCGGTCATTGGCACCCATTGGGTATTCCGAAATAAACTGAATGAGAATGTTTTAGTGACTCGTAATAAGGCTCGACTCGTAGCTCAAGGAAACAATCAGGAAGAAGGTATCGACTACGATGAGACTTATGCCCCAGTTGCGAGATTATAATCCATTCGCATGTTATGTGTATTTGCATGTTTTTATAATTTTAAATTATTTCAAATGGATGTCAAGAGTGCATTTTTAAATAGTTTTATTAAAGAAGAAGTTTTTGTAGCACAACCTCTAAGTTTCACAGATTTTAAAAACCCTGATCATGTTTTTATATTGAAGAAAGCTTTATACGGTTTGAAACAAGCCCCTCGTGCTTGGTATGATCGTTTAAGCTAATTTCTACTTGACAACGGTTTTTCAAAAGGCAACGTTGACACTACACTTTTTATTAAGTCCTTTAATGGTAAGCTTCTTTTAATACAAGTCTATGTTGATGATATTATATTTGGATCTACTGATGAATCTCTGTGCCAAGAATTTTCTAAGTGTATGCAGAATGAGTTTGAGATGAGCATGATGGGAGAGCTGAAATTCTTTCTCGGACTGCAAATCAAACAAACTGACAATGGGACGTTCATAAATCAAGCCAAGTACACAAAAGATTTGCTAAAGAAGTTTGATCTGGACAATGTCAAACCAATTGGCACTCCGATGGCAACTTCAATAAAGCTTGATATTGATGAACAAGGCAAGCTGGTCGACACACGTAAGTATCGAGGTATAATCGGTAGTTTACTTTATTTTACTGCTAGTCGTCCAGATATTATGTTTAGTGTTTGCCTGTGTGCACATTTTCAAGCTAATCCAAAGGAATCACATCTGTGCGCAGTTAAGCGTATCTTTCGATACCTTAAGGGCACTTCTTCTGTTGGCTTATGGTATCCCAAAACTAAGTCCTTTGATCTTACTGGTTATTCGGATGCAGATTTTGCTGGATGCAAAGTCGATTGAAAAAGTACCAGTGGCACATGTCATTTCTTAGGCAAGGCTTTAGTCTCATAGTTTAGTAAAAAGCAAAATTTTGTAGCCCTATCAACAACAGAGGCTGAGTATATCGCCGCAGGACGTTGTTGCGCTCAGATTTTGTGGATGAAACAAACCTTGGAAGACTATGATTTATTTTATACACATATTCCCATTTTCTGTGATAACACGAGCACTATTAATTTGACTAAGAATCCTGTATGTCATTCTCGTACAAAACATATCGAGATTCGACATCATTTTCTTAGAGATCATCATCAAAATGGAGATATTGACCTTGTATACATAGATACTGAGAATCAATTAGCTGACATTTTCACAAAACCTCTAGCAGAAGATCGTTTCAATTATTTACGTCGAGAATTAGGAATTTTGGACGTCAATAATGTTAATTAATTTTATTTTATGATTTTATTTTAATATGCAAAAACTGTGTTAGAGACAAGCCAATAAAGAGTCTGTCTGTCACCACAACTACGGTTGAAGCGAAGCGGTACTTAAGAGTTCCCCGGTAAACCTCCGCCGGCTAGGACAGTACTCCTACAGCTAATCTAAAATAGCCGCTGTGTAAAGAAATTTAATTTATAAAATAACATTAATTATATTACTTTAATGTTAAAATTACTAATCTTTGATTAAATATTTGAAATGAGCCAATAAAAAAGAAAGTATTTCAAACCAACCCCAGGCGAATTCGGCCAGACTTCGGACCGAATTCGGCCCGAGTTCGGTTGAAGGTATCAGGTTATATAACCAGAACCCGATATCCTTTCTTCTTCATTGCTTCTAAACTTCATCAAACAGCAACAGCAGCCGCACGAGAGAACCCCCTAACCCTAGTTCTTCACCACCCCTTCTCTTCCAATCCAAGTGGTAAAATCAATCCAAACTTTGGATTCGTGCAGAGTTCGTCGTTCTCTACAACATACTCAAATCTCGGAAGGTATAACTCCTTATTTCCCCTTCGTTTAATTTCGTGCTATTTACTTATTTTGCACAAATGGCACCTAAGGGATTTAACCCCTTGAAGAGGAAGAAGATAACCAACCCAAGTGAGGAAGGTTCATCTTCGAATCCACCCACGGATTCCCTCTTTTCGCCAGTCCAATCTAGCGATGGCGCGTTCGACAGGTTTTACTTTCAAACCCTAGATCAAGCCCTACTGTGGTATGGAGATTTTTCCATGAGATCCATATGCACAGTCGCTCCCATCAAGTGGACTGTATTTCCAGAACACCGACCTTTCTTTGAGGCATTAGGGTTACAATATTTTATTAAACTCTGTTTTCCAGTAATAACTAATGCCATTAGACTGTTCTACTGCAATATCATATTAAACACGCTTGATGTAAGCACTCGTATTGGAGGATTAGATATCAATTTCAATGATGTTATCTTAGCGGAAATCCTTGGTATTTCCAACGAAGGTGAACCGCTTGTTGATATCACTGAATTTGATTTTCCCGACGGCACGACACTTACAAGTTTCAAAGCGGAACTCTGTGCACCTGATCGAGTTCGCTCTGGAAAGTTCAAAGCAAACAACTTGAACTTGTTTAATTATGAATTGCACCATATTATTTACTCCACTCTCCTTCCAAAATCTACTTCGAAGGATGATGTCACGTCTCTTGAATTATCTGCTATGTATCACATTCTTAAGGGGATTCCATTTTCTGCCCCTAAGACCATTATTCAGATGATGGGACGTTGTCGTGCAAGAGATAGAAATTTCTCTTATGAGATGATTCTCCCACGCATCTTCTAGCATTTCGACATTGATTTATCTACTTGTACTCAAGACCCTGAGCCCAAGTTTCTCAAGTTATCTCGTCGCAGTATGACTGCTACTGCTCCTCCTACTGCTCCTGCTACTGCTCTACCTCCTCCACCTCCTCAGCAGTATGCTATGACATTTGAGGGCATATACCAGCACCTTGGAGATTTGCACATCTCGATGACGGACATGGCTCGCGAGCGTGAGTTCCGCGACGTCACCCGTTATCAGGCGATTGCAAATTCTTTAGCTGATCTTCGGTTCGCCCAGACTGGACATTCTGCCGGTTCCATTCCTAGAGATCCAGCTTTCTCTGGTTACCGCTGTAAGGATGAGGCTGTTCATGTCTACTTTCAGCCCGGTAAAGCATATGATTGGTACCGTTCTGACCGTGCTCCTCGAGATTATGTTGGTGAGTTTTACACTGGCACTCCTCCTCACCCTTCTGGCGTGGGTACCTTTGCAGCTGGTCCTTCTGGACATGCTGGTCATGCTGATGATGATGATGATGATGATGATGAGGATATGTGATATGTTATCTGATTTTTGAGACTTAGACATTATCTACTGTAAACTTGGAAATGCTCCAACATTCCAAGTTTTTCTATCTTTTTAGACTTTATTATCAGTATTTCTTTTGAGGACTTGTACTGGATTTTATTGATGTCTTCTGAACATCTTTTCATCTTTATAGGATTTCGTAGTTTATGATTCACATCAGTTTATTTACTTAGCATATTTTTCTGCTTTAATAACTGCCTGTGAAATAATTCTTTGTTTATTATAAACTGCCTGAGTACAAATACATGCCTGTAATGTCATTTAAATTTTCTTTACCATTTCTATCATTTATCATGATTATTTTCTTGTGTTTCTTCACTGTCTGTTATTTATGCATTGATTGTGGGGGAGTTTTTCTCTTTTACAATTATTTTGCTAAATGACAACGGGGGAGAAAAATAAAGATCTAACATTTTTGAGAAAATGCAGGACATGAACAATTTTTGATTTTATTTCAAGCTTAAATGTTATATCATTCACAGTTTGTCAATTATCAAAATGGGGGAGATTGTTGGCCCATTGGTCATGGTCAAACTGATTTTAATAATTGATTAAACTCTGTCGGGATATATGAAGCTAGTTAGGATATATCGGACTCTTGGACATGATCAAGAATGGCTGTCTACTCAGTTCAAGACCGAAGCAATGTTTGCCTGTTCGAGTCTGTATTTCTTTGAGCATTATATTTTTTATTTTATTGAGTCTAGGAATACGTTGTACACCGAGTCGTACTAGCAAATAGGCAATTCCAAAATGTTTTCAAAATGTCTTTTAAAATGTCCTTTATTTTGAAAAACATTCTTATTAACAAAAGTTTCAAAAAGGTTTTTCAAAAAGGTATTCAAAAATCCCTAAAATTTAATTTTAAATACCTAACCTAACCCTGACAGAACTCGGCCAGAGTTCTGCCAGAGTTCGGTTGGTAGCCGTTTTGATTTTTGAATTCTCTGGAACTTGGTCCTCCTGCAGTTGCGGATTTGATCGAGATTTTCTCATCGAGTTCTGACCGAATTCCGCTCGAATTCTTCCAGAATTCTGTCTTTGAAATTCCTATAAATATAGAAGGATTTCGATCATTTCAACTCACTCATTCACTTTCAATCTTCTCTCTATCTAAAGCTTTCAGTCTTCCAAAGAGTTTTCATGAGCTTTAAATTTCAGATCCCAAGCCAATTACAATCCTCTAGTCGATTTGCCAGTGCGGTACGGTCTAGAAGCTTCTGAGAGATTATAATTAGAAGGCTTGATTGAAGAATACCTCTTCACAATTGAAGTTGGACGAGTTCTTCGTATCAAAGCTCGCGTTGTAGAAGTTGCAAGGACTTCGTAAAAAAACTTACGGTTTTGCCAATAGTGGATTCAACTGGTAGCAAGAGTTCTACCGACTGGATTAGTCCTCAATAGAGAGAAACCAGTATACATCGCTATATTTGCGTTTGCTTTCTTATCTCTGCCTTTACATTACTTAGTTGTGATTATTATTCTGTGATCTTGCTGCTAACATTTTTTAATTAGCATATTTCCGCTGCCAACTCTATTCACCCCCCCTCTAGAGTATTGTGCTTTACGATTTCGTTCCTACAAGTTGTATTCGGCCACATTGTTAGAGCAGGGTTCTGTGAGAGAGTAAGCGCGGTTGATCACCAATCCGAAAGAAGAAACCAATACCACCCTGACCCCGACGACGATGCTGCCCTTGGGTCCAGTATTCGAAGCACCGTCGAAGAACATTCTCCATATATCATCGTGAGAGGTTGCATGTGAGTCAGCGACCTCATCTGGGATTTCTTTATATATTCTGGACGACTCTGAGCCCGGGTGGGCTGCCAAAAAGTCTGCCAGAGCTTGACCTTTGACAGCCTTTTGTGGGACGAAGATCATATGATAAGGGGACAGCAATATTGCCCATATAGCGAGGCGAGAGCTGATTGCCCCTGGTTTAGTCATGAGGACCCTGAGAGGGTTGACTCATGAGATCACATGTATGGTTTGTCCAGTGACAGAGTGCCGCATTTTCTGAATGGTGAACACTAGGGCGAGGCATTCCTTCTCCACAGCGGTGTATCGGTGCTCTGGCCCAATCATCATTCGACTGAGGTAATATATGGCTTGTTCATGGCCTGCATCATTGTTTTGTGCCAGCAGAGCCCCGAAGGAATGTTTCATTGCTCGTACATAGAGCAGGAATGGTTTTCCAGCAACCGGAGCCACCAAGACTGGAGGGTTCGACAAATATTCTTTGATGCTATCGAAGGCCCGCTAACATTCTTCGTCCCATACAAATGAGACGCCTTTCTTCATGAGATGGGTGAATGGTCGACATCGCCCGGAGAGGTTAGAAATGAACATCCTGATGTAAGATAGCCTCCCTTGAAGGCCTCTGAGTTCGCGGAGATTTCTCGGAGGACCCATCTCCATAATAGCCTTTGTCTTCTCAGGGTCTACATGGATACCCTGGGCGGTGATAATGAAACTCAAGAACTTCCCGTTGGATATGCCCAGGAAGGACTTCGTAGGGTTCATTTTCAAATTGTGCGCTCGCATCAGGTCGAATACCGTCCTCAGATCCTGTAGATGGTCTACCTTACAGCGACACTTGACGGCGATGTCATCAACATAGCACTCCACCATCTTTCGTAAGTGGTCTCTGAAGATGATACTCATGTCTCTTTGATATGTGGCGTCGGCATTCTTCAAACCGAAAGGCATGACTGTGTAGCAGTATGTGCCAATTGGTGTTCGGAATGATGTATGCTTTTCATCGTCAGGAGACATCTTGATTTGGTTGTACCCTGAGAAGCCATCCATGAATGACATACGTTCGAAGCCGCAGGTGTTGTCAATCATGATGTCTGTAATAGGGAGGGGAAATTCATCTTTGGGGCATGCCTCGTTCAGATTGCGGAAGTCGATACAAATTCGAATCTTCCTATTCTTCTTGAGGACGGGTACTATGTTGGCGACCCAGTCAGGATGTTGTTCCTCACGAATGAAGCCGCTGGCTATTAGTTTGTTGACTTCGGCTTCGATCGCATCCATGATGCCCGGGCGGAAGCGTCGTTATTTATTGCTTGACTGGCTTTGCATCTGGCCGAATGTTGAGCTTGTGAAGGGCAACCTCGGGGTTTAGTCCTGGCATGTCTTCATAGCTCTAGGCGAACACATCAATATATTCTTTGACGAGCTCCAGTAGCGATTCTCGCTCTTCGTCTGTCAGGCTTTTACTGACGAAGATTGGTTTTGGAGAAGATTCGTTACCGAGATCTACTTGTATAACTTCATCTTCAGTAGGGGGTTCTCTCTGTTCGAACCGCTTTTCCCATTGTGCATCCAACTGTTGGGTCTACGGCTCTAACTCAAGAATTTTAGGAATGTCTTCATCTTCTTCATAAGCGTCGGTGAATGCCATGTTGGCTGACAGAGTTTGTCTGAATACGTCTCCGATGCTGGTATCCGAGTTAGAAGTTGGTGACTCGGTTGAATGTGAATGCCAGTCACATTCTTCATCTGAACTCTCAGGGGTCGTCGTAGGTGTTACATACCCTAATCCACATCGAGTTTTGCTATAGTAGTCCCGTAGTTTGCCAGCCGGGACCAGTGGCTTCAAAGGTAATCGTCGTCCGGTGCCGTAGTTCAATCCTGGCGTAGTCTCCAGATCATACCCCTGTTTTTGCATGAGATATTTGGATTGGAGGTATAAAGATACAGAGGCAGTCTCCCGGTATCTGATTCAAGGTCGACTTCTCCTATGGTGAAGGGCTACGGATCGTCCTTCCGACCGAAGATGATTGGATGGTCCCCTCCCTCGATTATGCGGTAAGCACCTTCCACTGGAGTAAGCTGGTTTACGGTGTACACATTTGTCACCTGTGTGTGTAGGTGAGTGCCTATACCGTGTTCCATATCATACATTATACAAAGCTTATTAAGCTCGAGGTAGTTCAAAGATAGCCCTTTATTGATGAAGTAAGGTATCTTTTCTAGCGGGATTACATCATCTACGGAGGGAACATCAGTGTGGGCAGCCACATACTTGGCTAGCTCCTGTTCCTCTTCGGCTACCCCCTGTATAGACGAAGACTGGGGGGACGACCTGGGCAGCTTGATCGTCAGAGGTTCAGCTGGTGGAGCAGAGCGTGGAGTTGTTGGCAGACTAGCGACCCCCAGTTTGGTACTCGATGCTGGGCGGGGAGTGGTTGGTTCGCTAGAAGTCCCAGGACTTGCATCGGGGTGACGACTCTTCTTGGAAAGGCGTATCGTCATTGGCTTGTCGGAGGGATTGAGCTTCTCCGTTTGCGGCTGGCCGACTCTCGGCAGCCTGATTGTCAGTGGCTCCGTTGTGGGTCTTGGCACTTGGCCAGACCTTGGCAGCCGGATTATCATTTGCTCTTCTTGTACCGAGAGGCTGATTGCGTCCTTACGCAGAGTGGCGGTAAGGGGTACAGACTTGCCAGGTTTGCGAGCTTGGAGGTAGATCGTCAGAGGTTCTTCTGATCCTGTGGCTGTCTCGGTACGAGCTTGTTTGTCTCCTTCACCAAGGTGCCTCTTCAACTTTTTGTACAGGCAGGAGTCTGAGTAGTAGGATTCGACCCCTTTGAAGGAATTGATATCAGTAAATTCTGTCCTCACGATGCCGTATTTGTTGACATACTTGAAGCATTAGTGGAGCGTGGAAGGCACGATCATATAATCATGTATCCAAGGGCGCCCCAAGAGGATGTTGTAAGAAGTATCTCCATCTATAACGTAGCAGGTGACTTCTGATTGGAGATCGCCAATCTGACACTTCAGACGAATCTTTCCAATTGGGTAGCTCCTGCCCAAATTGAAACTGCTGATGGCGGTGATTGTAGGCGTCAGGCGATGCATAAGGATACGAAGATGATGTAATAGACCCTTCGGGATAATGCTTATGGAAGAGCCAGGATCAATGTGCATCCGATCCACCTTTACGTCACCGATGTATCCAGTGTAGTATAGCGGGCGATCATGTAGGTTGGTTTTGATGAGTATGTCCTACGGGGTAAAAACAATGTTGGGCATCGCTCCTGTGCAAGCGCTGTCTTGGAGATCTGCAGGCGGGTTCTCTCCCGTGAGGTTGACCTGAGCCAAGTACGCGTCGGCATTTTGGAGTGCATCGCTCAAAGCCACTCGTACATCCTTTAAGAGTCTCAGAAGCTCGTATAATGACAACTTGGCCGGTGTGTTGGCCAATTGCGCCAAGATGTCGAAGTTGTAGGGCTTCTCCAGCCCCTGCGGTGCCTCTTTTCGGAGGGACTTGTCAAAGCGAGTCTCCTTCGGCCTAGGCTGGTCGGTCGTCGGAGGCTGAGCAGGTCCCGGAGCGTCAGTTGTAGCAGACTGATGATCTTCAGCCGAGTTATCAGCCACAGGATGGGATTGTGCCCCAGACCGAGTAACGACAGCTGTGACTTATTCGATATCTGCTGAGATTGTGCGGCATGATCTGACTTTTCCACTCTTCTTCTTGCCAATAGAAGATGGTGTGGGCTTAGTCACTTCTGATACCAAGTCTGGATGGACCCACATGACCTCTCCTCATGATGTGGTAAGGCGCACTAGACCAGCGGTCTGATCTCGGAGAGGTGGAAGATTAGCAATCTCCATTGTCGCCAGAAGGATGGAGACCACGCCGTCTTGAGTTTTCGTCGGAGGGAAGCTGCCGAATTGTATTGATACCATATTGGATGCCACGGTTACCTCTTCGAAATCGATGGCCAGAGCGTTCGAATCGATGAGATTTTAGATGTACCGTTTTAGTTGGTAGCAGTCGTGTGTAGCATGGTGGACGTAGCGGTGGTAATGGCAGTACTTTGGGTTCTCTATTTTTGCCGGCCGTGGTTCCCGTCTTGGTGGAGGAAGCTGAATTCTGTCTCCTTGTATGAGCATGTCCAAGATGGGCTTGACGTGACCGTCTTCGAAGGAGTAGGTAATTTGCGGCCATTGTTTGTCTGCCGATTTTAGCTCAGGTTTCTGTGTTGTGTCGACCACCATAGCCTGCTTGCCCTTGTTGTTCCGATTGTTGGTGGAGCTACCCCCATTGTTGGTGTTGGCGTTGGGACGCCTGCCGTTGTCCTCTCCCTCTGAGATGTGCAATCTCAGTTGGCGAGCCTTCTTCAATTGTTCTTCGGCGCTTGTGGCACTGATGATAAACGTCTTCCAGTCCTTGAATTGACTTTCGCCCATCTAGAGGCTGATTGTTGGGAGCAATCTCTTTTGGCAAATTTTGATCAAGGAGGAATCCGAATTTCCAGACGGCAGCTTCATTGCGGTTTGGCGAAACCGCTCAATGTAGTTCCTTGTCAGCTCTTTCTCCCCTTGGACGACGTCCATGAGGGTGGACATTGTGATGTCCTGCCCTACTTCGTAGAATCTCTCCAAGAACATGTGCTTGAAGCCGGCAAAGGAGTGGATGCAGTTGTCTAGCAAGTTGCGATACTAGTCGAAGGCGACTCCTTCCAATGCCCCAATGAAAAATCGTGTGAGGATGGCATCGTCATAGGGCAGATGGTCGGTGGTGACCTCGAAGTAAGTGATGTACCGACTTGCGGAGGTCTTGCCATCATAAGGATTGATATTTAGCGGCTTATATCTTGGTGGGAAGGGGACATCCCTCCATACAGCAGGGTACGGTTGTCGTATTCTGAGGTCTTGAGAGTTTTTTCGAGCGAGAAACATGGCTCGGAGCTCCTGGACCTCTCTTCTCGCTTCTCGGGCCTCATCCACAACAGTGGGGGCCGTTACTTCAGGAGGATTATTGCCCGGGTTCGGTGCTGCTAAATTCGAGTCCGTATTTATTGCGGGACCCGCATTTGTTTGGCCAGGCGTCCCTCCTTGCAGAGTTGGAAGGGCCGCTTTGATCTCATCCATAGACTTGACTAAGGCATGCAGTATGGCTTCGAGAGTGTCGATGCGTTGGCGATCACTGGAGTCACCTTGGCTGCTGTCCTTCATGAACACCGTCTTTATATGTAGAGAAATGGACGGAACGAGGGAGGAAGCGCTCTCCGAATCGTACCCCTGTAGTGAGAAGTCATCAGGATATGTAAGAATGTCTTCCTTTGGCTCAGACTCAGAAGGAACAGGACCCCCAGTTTCCGAGTTCGCCTCGTCTTGGGAGTTGTGGACGTCCTCGGGGACGTCGGGGTTTGCTGCATCTGATGGAAGAGTTGTTTCCCCCGGCTCGTTTTCTTAGAACATCGGATTGTCGTAGAGGTTCGGAGGTGTGCTACCCCCAGTCCCAGCAACCCCAGTGGTGTGGACGACGAATCTCCCACTGTAGCAGATTTCATCTTAGAACGGGTACCTTAGAAAACTCCGGTGGTGGGCACCCGCTTAGACGACAGTCTCTTAGTCATAGTGGTTAAAATCTTCGGGCTGGGAATACTGGTCTTCTTCCCTCTCCCATCGACGGGGACTTTCTGAGCTGAGTTGCAGGAGACGACGGGAAAAACCTCGTCTTCTAAAGACGGCTGTTGCAGTCTTTGAAAGACGGACTGCCGGTCTTCTCGTATCATTGCGTTATTGCAACAGCAGTTGACGATGACTTGGGTGCAGTGACGTCCGTGGGAAGACTCTTTGCACCCCGATGCACCTTCTCTTTCCTTGCGTTTGTGGAGGATGGCCTCACGCAAGTCAGATGGGTCTGGATCGACCATGTTTGCTCCCTGGATTTTGGGAGACTTTTGCGAACCTCTCTGTCCGTTTGCCGTCGGGGGCTGAACTCGAGTGGTTCTGTACAACTTCCTATCTAAGGCCCGCATAACAGTATGCGGGATGCTTGGATGGTCAGAGGTCGGATCAGCGGATCGAGCTTGCCAAGCTCGCGCTGCCCTAGACTTCTTCGCTCTAGTGCGTAAGGGCGCATAGTAGGAAGAGTCTAAGTGATGCTGGAGAGAGTCAGACATATCTTCTTGAGAGCACAGGAGATCAGGACCATAGGAGAGGCGGTCGAAGACAGAGCCACGTAGAGTAGGCGCCATGCGGCTGTCATCAATAATCTTCATGCGGCTGGATGAACTGGCCGCATAGGCTTTTTTCATGCGACTGGGAGTCTCGTCCGCATGAGTTTTCTTCATACGGCTGGATGATCTGGCCGCGTAGACCTCCTTCATGCGGCTGGCCGATTCAGCCGCATGAGCGTCCTGCACGCGGTTGGCAGACTTGGCCACATGAGTGTTCGGCTTCTTCTTGGGA